>JAZGLO010005566.1:0-176558 GCA_036873155.1 Biomphalaria sudanica | reverse complement strand
TCTTATTATTGCTTACGTATTGTTTACTAATTGTTTTCTAATTGTTTACTTATTGTTTACTTATTGTTTACTTATTGTTTACTTATTGTTTACTAATTGTTTAGTGTAAAAAAAAAACAATAGAATTTTAAAAAAATGTCTATTATTGACTGTCGTTCGGGTTTGGCTCGCCGCTAGGATGTCATTATCTTCAAACCTGAAGGGACATCCCAAAACTAGTGAAAACATTTTGATAGAACACGAGCCAAATCTTCATTTTGTTTTAAATCATCGTCAAAAGTATTCGGGATTCAAACTCGATCCTCTCTTGATAGATAGCCAGGTGGCTTGTGTTACTGATCTATCCATTGAAACATCAGTTTTATTTTAAGTTAACAATTTTCTTGTGACCGTGGACTGTAGTTTTCCACATCTTCTGCGATGTCATTATTATGTTAAAGGGTTAACATAACTAGTTAAATATCTGAAATGATATGAACAGATCAGGCAACTCACCTGTATTTTTTTTTCTAAAGGGGTATCTTTTGGGGCTAAGGCCTTTTTTTGGCCTCTCGATGGAGAATGCAGCTGTGAAAAACCCGGAGTTCCAGGAGACACTCCACGTTAAGTTGCATAGATCTAGATCTAATCTTCAGACAGTAGTTTCACCGCACGAGAATTAAATCAATACAGTTATGATCATTAACTCTTGCATTTTCCTTCAAAATTATTTTGTCTTTGTTTTAATTTCATTAAAATAATTGATAAGTATACTTTAGTTTTAATATTTGTTCATGAATGTTTTTATATTTAATAACTTATATGAAATAGAGGTAAGAGAATTACATTTACTATTGTAAAAGAAATGTTAAATGAAAATTCGCATTACTCTAATTATATAAATTCATAATTGTAAAGTGATCAATTTACTATTCGACATTAACTGTGTCGAAATGTGAATCAATTGCAACTGGCATTAAAGGGGTAGGCTGAGAACTAAGGGCACTAATTCATTGTATTGTTCGCTACAAAGTATTTCTTCATGGAAGTTCTGATTCTTAGACAATGTTGGATGAGCTATTTAGCCAACAAACAGAAGATGAAAATTAATGCAAGCCAACAAAAACCATCATAGAGATGATTGGTTTAAGGTCCATGTAACCAGATTTGTTATTCTGTATATTTTTATACATTGTACATTCTCAATGATACCATATGACATCATGCAATCAACTAGTATATCAATGACGTTTCATTCAGTTCTAGAAGGCATTTAGGGACCCTTTATAAGAGCGAATGCGTCAGAGCCAAGTCACTTCACGTTACCTCGCAATGTCACCAGTTCGAGGCGAAGTCGTTCTGGAACAGAGGCAAGGCTTTTGTACAGTATTGGCTGTGATGCATTTGACATTAAACTGTTACGTTACTTTCATAAACAAAATTTGTTATACGTATTAAGAAAGTATAGGTAATTTTTAGAAAACATAAGTAATCTGTGGTCATACACCCGATGACCTCTATCTTATGTCACCCGACGGGCAGATGCCGTTTTGACGGCCTGCCAGTGACCCTCACTTTTCGTAGACCATGTCTGAAAACTTCGTTCTTCTGAGCGACGAAGAGGAGCCGCTGTCTTGTGGGTTACTGTGTATTATTTTCTTCAAAATGGAACCTAACATATGGTCCTATAGTGTGGCAATACACTAAACATACATCCTACATAGTAAATAAAGCTCTGTGTAAAGACATAGAGCCATTGGACAATCGAAATGAAATTTACTGTACAGTTAAAAAGTTCTAGCTACTTTATGTTATCAACCTTTCTTATCTTCTTATCTTATATAATACAGACGTTACTTCAAAAAAGAAGATGATTACGTCCTACGCGTCATGCATTCAGTCATGCATATTAACAAATGACTTAAATTCTGCCAAGTCTTTGGTTCTCCTGGCAAAATGAACATTGAGATCCCAGTTAGTATCCCACTCTTGCTGTTTATTTCTACAAAATCATTATAACTTTTGTTTTTTCAGATGTAATAATTAATTCCAGCGGTTCCGATTCCTCACAGAAGTGGACTTGGAAATAAATGAAGACGAAAAGCAAATCCAGGATAGAAATGATTAACATTGAAATTCATAAAACCGTGAATGATAACTTTAAATATTTAAAATATAATAACGGATTACAACTTATATTTTGTTTCAAATCCTGCCCACTAACAATAAGCGAAGCAACTTTTCAGCTAAACCAAAAAACAAATGTCATCTCCCGTCGCCTTTCTTTCAATAATTTGATAATATCCGTTCGCATATTTCATGAACATTCTGGACTATTGCATTAGCTTAGAGGATATGGCGTACAACAAGTAAATTCACATGCAGGCATTTTTAAATTGACAAAACGTTCAAGGGTAAATATGATTGAATCGAGAGAGTTCTTGAGTATACCATTCCGGCAGGTTTACACCAGAGATTATCTAATAACATGAACATTTTCCACATGACATCACAGTGAATGGTAAACCAAGCTCTCTTGTTCTTGTGATCTGTGAAAACAATTATTTGACAGCGAAACTATCTGGGCAGTAATTATCCCAAACAAAATAATAACACTTTCCAAAAAGAAAAGTCCTGTTAAAAACTGTCATATTGGAGTTACACAGGGTAGTTTTCTTTCACCAATTCTGTTCCTTATTTAATAAGGTTACTAGAGGGAAAGAAATCCAATATTTTTGTTCACAAAATCTCCATGAACTGAATTTGGCTGACTACCCAGCCATATTATTTCAGAGACCTATAAGATACACAAGAATAGTATAAGAAGATTAAATTAAATATCTTCAGTGTCAAGAAGCCCTACGTTACTCCTACTAAAAAGGTTTGAAACATGGTGAACAAATGAACAGCGACAACCAAAATAAGGACCTGGTCAACAGATGTTTGAGACATATCTTTGTAGGACAAGTCGAAAACACCAGAGATGTGGGAACAAAGAAATACTGAGCTACATGTGTTTTGATTTCTTGCAACTTACACATTGAGTTCAGTAAAAAGGACGAAACATTTTTTTTCAAACATTTTGTAACTATTTCTATTTTAAAAATTATATTATGTTTAAAACTAACTTAAGTGAAAAGATTCATTTTAATAATCTATTTCTCCACTATTGGCTATATCAAGAGGATAAAAAAAATCTCTTATTCAATTTATAATAGCCTACTTATAAGTAAGAAATATATTTTGGTTTGGTTGATAGTTTTTATGCTATTTAGGCTAGTATTCAAAATGTCTTCAATATGATTTTTATTCAATGCTCTGAGAATAACATGTTTAAGTTTTCTATTTTTTTAATAGACTAAAAGATGCTTATAAAATGGATTCATATGTAGAAGGAGAATCTTTGGTAAACTTTTACAAACAGACGTTACTTCAAAAAGATGATTACGTCCAACGCATGTTCCTAGGTCAGTCTAGTCGTGCATGTTAATCAATGACTTAAATTCTGTCAAGTTATTGGTTTTCCTGACTAAATCATGCAACCCATTCCATGCTCTGCTAGCACTAGGGATGAAGAGGCATTTGCATAAATTTGTCCTAGCATATGGAACAAGGAATGTGCCTCTATCTTTGTGTCTTTGAGTATCTTACTAGGTTTTGTATTTGAAGATTATAGTTCAGTGATTATGTATAATTGCTACTTTACTTTTGAGTCTTCTATCCTCAGAGATTCTAAATTTAGTGATTTAGTGAATATTCGTTTGTTATAAATCTCACAGCTCTATTTTGTGTCTGTTCCAGTATCTTAATGTCTCGCACAGAGGATGCATGTTCTATCATTGGATTTAGGTCACAACAATAGGAAGTCTTAAATCTCCTTTTTTAAAACATTATTTAGATTTATTTTCGTAGTTATATTTTTATTGGCATAAATAGTAGACTTACTAACTATAGACTTCTATATACATACAATGTAAAATACCATTCCTACTTTGCACCATGTAGTCTTTTGTTTTTAATCTAAAATTAACATGAATTATACAATGGCATAAACTTATCACAATGCAACAATAGAAAAATGGCAGATTTAAGAAGCTCATTTTACTTTTTTTTTTTCACATATTTAACAAATATATTTTTAAAATAAGCAAATGCAATGAGAATCAAAGGTATAGCTTGAATAATGAAAAAAACAAACTTTATTCAAATAAATAAATTTACCAAAGTTAATATGAAAAAAAAAATTTTTTTACAAAGTCTACTGTAAAATAAGTACTTCTCAGTATAAATATTTTCACTTAATGAAAACAAGAAATTCTCAAATAAAAATTTGAAATTAAACTTTCTTTACAATTGCTAAAGATGTCTTTGCACTATTTTGTTGTTCTATTGGAGGAAGCCTGGAAGGCCATCCAGGCCTTTGCTGAATGTTTGTTGCTGGTTTAGCTTTATCTGGTGGCTTGGATGGTGCAATTTGCTTGGCTGGTTGTGTGGCTGGTTTAGCATCAGCTGATATTGGCTTTAAAATAGTTTTTGATGTTGGCCTTGTGTTAAGAGCAATATTTTTACTTGTATCATTTTGTTCTGCCTTTGGTGGTCTGTTTGATGGCAAAGGTTTTGAAGAAGGTAATGGTTTAATGAGTGGTTTAGTGAGTGGTGTTCTGACAGAAGGGTCAGATTTTTTAACAGAATCTTGTTTGGAAAGAGAGGATGCAATTGATTGGGGAGATATCACAGGAGAAGAAAGTTTTTGTATTTGGTTACTTTTAGGCTGTGCTATTAGTGTTACTAGTGATGGTTTTGTGGGGTGTGAATTTTTCCTCTCTGGTTTCTGTAAAGGTGAAGCTATTTTCAATGTGTTCTGTGTTGTCTTGGTTGATGGAGAGACTATACTGGAGGTAGACTTTGCTACTTCTGTTGAAGTCATTGGAGTCACTTTGTTTGGAATATGTTGTTTTATTTGATTTAATAAGTCATTGAATTCTGGACCATCCCATGTCATTTGAATTGATTCGTCCTGGAACAAAAATATTTTCTAATCAGTTTTTACTAAATTAAACTTTCACTTTTTATGTTGTCATTTTTAATAATTGGAAAGTGACAAACTCTGTGAGGCTGCTTGCCACCCAATAAACTAAACAGCACAGGAGGATCTAAGTCTTAGTAAGTAAGTAAGATTTAATGTATTGGTACTTTCAAATATAAAAAAATACCTTAGAAAAATTAATGTAGACTAATTGTGTCATGACCATACTCATGGGTCCACTTGGTGGCCAGGTCATCTTCTCCAGTAGTAATGGAATCATTGGTTTCTTAAGAGCATCAGTCAAACTGACTTCACGACGACAGTTGGCTGACAGTGAGTACTTCTGTGTGACACATGACAAAACCACCTTACAGCCTCTAATGCCTCTATCAATTTTGTCATACAGTGAATCTCCTCCACCCATTTGTTTGATGTCCAGCCAGCAGCTAAAGCCAAGGGAGGTCAATCGTTCATACAATTTGATTATATTCTTCTGTTTTCCCCACTGGTAAGAAATGAAAATGTCTGGGGAGTCTGATGCCTAAAAAAAAATTAAATCATAGTTCAGTATATTAAATCCGAAGTAAAGTTTTCTACCTTTTAACAAATATCAAACTTTAACATTTTCAGATTAGGACTATTTAAAGAATTCCAAACTTTATTACAAGCACAACTAAACTGATTATGATTTTTAAATGTGATACCTAGAAACCTTCTATAGCTTTCAAATTCCGTTTAAAGAACGCATCACAAACCATGAGATTAGAGACAGGGTTACTGCAGGGATTGGACCCCATGAAGACCTGCTAACTATTGTAAAAAAACGCAAGCCAAAAAATATATTACCATATTACAACATCTTTGGGGCTCCAAAGACCTTTCTTCAGGGAACAGTACCAGGAAAAAGAAAAAGAGGCAGGCAGAGAAAGCAATGGGAAGACAACATAAAAGAATAGACGGCCTGCCATTGAAAGAGGTTCTAAGGCAAAAGACAGAAAGAATGGAGAAAAATGGTCAACAAATCTTGCATGGTGCCCCAACATTTGAGATAAGGAAAGTTCATTATTCAAAAAGTAGAAATAAGAGAGTATAGTGGAGGATAAGTTTGATGTACAGCTACAAGCAACAATGTTTTCTTTAAAAAAAACAACAATATCACAGTACTATCATATATCCAAGAAGATAAAAAGTCAAAATTTTTACAATTTTATCCAAATCAGACTGCACCACTTCTGCTACTGTTCCACCATTTTTGGTTTTACTTTTGTTTATTGTAATTTCTTGGACTACTGGAATCCACCATTTTTTGTATTCTGAAATTCAAATAAATAAAAATAAGCTATACTTTGTTACAAAACAAATAGATCTAATAATATTCTTCTTATGGATGTGGCTGACCTGGTTGTACTTTGGTTTCATCAGGAGGAACTCCAACCACATTTAGTTGCATTAAAAGTTCTTGGAATTTGTCTTTTGCCCAATATCTCTGGTCAGGCATTTCCTCTCCAGTTCGTTGGAAGAATCGGATAAATAAATATTCACTAAATATTGGTCCCATAGAGCCAGGTGGTGGCCATGGACATTGTTCCAGTAATAATGGTATTATGGGTTTGTTGAGGCTTACTGACAAATTCACCTGTGAAATATGCAGTGAATGTTGGGTATAATAGAAATAATTATAGATTTACATGAGGTAGGTGAAAACATAGTCACGGAAGTATATTTTTAAGATCTTGATGAAAACTTAACATGTTGAAACATTTTGCTCAGTGAAGCTAAGTAAGAAGCACACTATTTTTTTTTAAAAAAAGAAGATAACTTGTTTGAAACAATAAATATATCATTAGATATTTCTTTATTGAGAGCATACTAAAAACTAATAATAATAATAAATGTACAAAATTGCTTTTTTTTTATAAATAATACTAAATTTTTTAGATAATTATTTTTATTTTAAAAAATGGGTAATTCGGAAAGATTGTTTGAATAGGGAAATAGACAAAATTAATAATGCATTGTTTAATACTAATAGAAAATTGTTTTATCTTATGATTTAAGACTGCAGAAACAAAAGTTAAAAAAAACAACAGATTTATCATCTAATAACAAATATGTTATACTGATGTTCTAATTAAGTGTTCTATTGTTATTATTGTGGTTTAAGTCAATGTAAATTTCACTTATATTTTCTTTTCTAGACAGTTTAATTTTTGCAAACTATATTTAATAGTATATAAACTAGCATGTTTTGATATTTATACTTTCAATTTATGATCACTATTCAGCATGGTAATATTGTAAAAAAATATTTTTAAAAATATATTATACATTCAATATAAGTTGCAGTTTAATCTGACCATGACCACTGACCTTTTTTTTTATAACCGTTAAGTTTCACAGATATTTTTATTAGAATTAGAATTTAACAAGATCACGAGCTGTGCATAGAAAATTTTACTTTGCCCTAATTGAATTTAACCCAACATCTGTTACAGCATATATTTAGCATAAAACTAAATGACTTCTCTTCTACAGTTTAAAAACTAACTAACCTCTCTGTTACAGTTTGGAGACTTGGCATAATTATTAGTGACACAACTGATGACAACTTTAGCTGCTCTGATTCCAGTGTCAATCTTTTTAAATAGTTTATCTCCCCCTCCCATCTGACCAATGTCTAGCCAGCACTCATAGCCAGCCATTTCTAAATGTTGTTTTAACAGTTTAACTTCTGCTTGGTGTGACCACTGGTAGCTGATGAAGATTGGGGGAGGGGAGGGATACACAAACTCTTCATCTTCAACAACTGCTTCTGAAAGTAAATATGTTTAATTTTTTTCTTGTTAAATAATTAAGACAGTCACAAGTCAATGATCATATTGTTTATTATTCATAATGTCTTAGTATTTAACAGTGAGATTAATTTAAGAAGTCCTTGGAAATATTATTAAAGTAAAGTACCCCTTTTAGACCTTGTAATCTATAGTGCAGATGATGTAAAGGTCATCTGATTCTTTGGCCAATGGTAAATCAGCTGGGTCTCATGTGGCCAGAACAATGACCAACAGTCTTTACTTTCCCCATCTAAAGTCAGGTACCATTAGATTTGAGTGGCTTACTTAGAGATCCCAAAATTAAAAATTCCCATTTTCATCAAACCCACGACCTCTTCTCTTCTTGGTTCAGAAGTGCTTTATCACTCAGCCACCACCACCCCTGGAAATATTATTAAGATGATAGATAGATTAATATTGTTGGTTTATCAGCTTTTGTTACATGTAATATGTTATATAATGTTAATTTGTTTAAATTAATGTTAAACTCTAACCAGCATTTTTCATAGCATTCTCCACAATGGCAGCAGCATCAAGTCTGTCCATTTCTTGAAGTTGTGTTAAAACAGCCAGACTTGCTTCACTTGTCTTATGAGTTGTGTACCTTCACAGAGTTTAAATAGCAATGTATTATTACACAAAAGATTTTATCTGCATTTTAAAAACTTTAACAGAATGTTCATTCTTTTAATAAGGATTGGCTTGTTTAAATAGTGTACCATTTTTTAAGCACAACCATAGAAAGCTGATCAGCCTCTAATAACTAACCATTCATTCAAAAAAGCCATGCTAAACTTCTATGCTTACTTTCTAATAACTTACCATTCATTCAATAAAGCCATACAAGGATCTGCTTGTTGAGCCCAAGCTCTAATATCTTCATTGTTGTAACCTAAGCGACTGCTTAGTAACCTCCAATCATGCTCACTCTTTGGATTTAGAAGTTTGGAAATGTCTCTTGCCCAATAAGGAGCATGACTTAGTGTCTGAAAGTGTAAAAAAATTCTGTTTAGTGATGTACATCACATCACATAAAACTCAGAACATTCTAATAAACACATTTATTTAAATTTAAAATTGAAAATAAATTTAGACATTTGTTTTTTACCTTTTTATCAATTTCTTCAACTTTAACAACAGTTTCATCCATTTTGGTTTCAACATTGGTTAATTTCTGTCCCTGTTCTTTCACTTCATCATTGACATTATCTAATTGCTCCTTTTGTTTAAATACATCAATTATCACTTCATTCAGAATTTCTTCCGTTTCATCCACTCTTCCAACTAAACTGGCTAATTCCTCTTCTTGCTTTTTTAATTGCTTTGTCATATCCTCAGGACTTAAACAAAAAAAAAAAAAAAGAAATAGCACAAGCCATTTTATTATTCAGATTTACCTTTCAAATTTTAAAAATAAAAAATTCAGTTACTATTCTATCATATATATATATTTTCTTTGAAAGTAATGCTTACGTTTTCCCATCAATCATGTCTAGCAGAAATTTTTTTTGTTGGATAATGTCTGGATCAGTGGTCTGAAAGTCTTCCAGTTCCTTCCTTCTTTCTTTTAATAAATCTTGATACTTAAATCCAATCATTCGAACAGAGTTGAAAGCAACAAGTAAAAATGTTTTATCTGTATTGATTTTTATGTTGCTGAATATATCTGCAAAAACTTTAGCAGCAGCTTCCTTAAAAAAAAAATAATTTAAAAAGTTCTCATAAAAATAGGTTATCACTTTAGATTAAGTAATAAATTCATATACTTCTACTAATAAGCTACAGTATTAAAGTAACACATTTACCTTACTATAAAAAGCCAACGTGACCATCATATCATTTAAGAAATAATGAGAGTGTTGAGCCCATGATGATTTATCAAACAAAATGTCCAAATGATCTATAACTTTTTCTGGACATCTTTTAGTTAGTTCTTGAAGACTTTGTATGATTAAAATTTGTGAATTTTCATGCTCCTGTGCCTTGTTAAATAACATCTCTATATCCTGGCTAGCAAATAGCTGAAAACATTTAAAAAACCCTTGAAGTTTTTATTCATTTTTATAGTATAAATTACTTAAAGTAAATTAAACAGTAGATACATAATGCCAAATAATTGTAGTTACCTCAGCCTGTTTCTTTGATACAAGCTGAAAGAGCTGCGATAAATATGTAATCAAAATAGGCTCTCCTGTGTCTTCCATCATCTGAATGAAATCTTGGTAGTGACTTTTAAATGCCCTGGGATTGCTGGGATAAATTTGTGTAATTGCAGCTGAAAATAACAATAGTTAAAAAAAAATGTAACAAGTTAAGTGTCCAATTTAATATATAAGCTTAAACAAAAACTAAAAAAATACCCACATAATATAAAAACTTAAATTTCAAATCTTATATAAAAGAAAATTATTCTTTTCTTACTCAGAAGGTTTTGATTTCCTTTTTCTAGATATGCCACAATCAAATTTTCCAAATAAGGGGCAGCAACATTTTGACCAGATGATACTCGTCCATATATCATGATGTACACACCTATCAAATTTATGACATTCTCATCATCAACATTCAAACACTTGATAAGTTCTGGCACAAGAGGCGCTGCAAGATCCATCTTATTCAATGCTTCAAGCTAAAATATTTAAATACAGTAAGAAAGCAAAGAAATATTTGTCTTACAGTTGTAAAAACTATATAGCATTATTATGTCTATAAAATTAAATTGCATATCTTGCTCAACTCATGGTCCTATATTAAATGTACTTCTAACTATCTTGCAAGATAAGAAATAAAAGAAAATAAATTTTAACCATTATCTTATTTTTTACATTATGGAAATTAATGTCCTACAGTTACTCTGTATTATGGCACATCTACTAAGAACAATATACAGGGTACATACAATTTTTTTTTCTCTCTTTTTTTTTTTGATAACTAAAGTAATACTAGATCTAGCTTTCTATTTAAAATAACAAGATATATAGACATCATAAAACTGTCTAAAAAAAGGAAACTAAATATTAATACTTAAAAATAAAATGTATCAAATTAAGCCTACTAACCCATCTAAATAAAGGTTTCACAATACTCAGAAACATTGAAAAATGACCAGATGGAAATGAGCCAGTCTCTGGATTAAGGCAATCATATTGTAGGCATGTCAAACAGAGGGACACAAAAACTTCAAAGTCTTCATTTTTGAACAATTTACCATCTCTGTATGAAGTAATAATCTTTTTATTTGGATTTATGTATGTTTTGCAAAAACAAAATGATAAAAGACAATTTTTTAAAATTATTTATTTACACAGTAAACTACTTACTTAAATGGTTCAGTTGCCTTGTCAATAAAATCAACAGCTGCTCGATACAGTGGCCAATAAAAAGCCCAAGGCAAGCTTTCTTTTTTCAGGAGTTCATGGAATCTTTTAACAGCATCAATCATAGCATTTTTGTCTTCCTGTAATTTTAATACTTTTAATAAGTAACATTTTTATGCAAATACATCTAAAGTCTTAAACATTTTTCAGTTTTAGGACTTTCCAAAAAAATCTATTTTAAAAACTGTATTAATGTGAATGAATATGATAATTTTTGTTTACACAAAGTAGATTAGAGTATTTCTGACTTCAAACCTTAATATTAAGTTCAGTTTTTTCTGCTATACTCTCAGCAAGATTGTATAGTTCTTCATGTTCTGTATTCATAAATTTCAATGAAAGGTCCATCATTTCCTTACCATAGGACTTTGTTAATTTATCTTTTCTATAGAAAAAAGTATAATTAATTAACAAAATATTATAAATTATCCTTTGTGCAATTTATTAGTAAGCCTATAAATTTTTTTCATCATCTATAAGAAAGTTTCATTCATTGTTATTGTAGCTCCAATGGTGAGTAACAGATTAATTTGCTTTGTGAGTTTGTGACTATGTCAATGAGTAATTGAAATAATTTTATTTGTATTCCTATAGATTCTTACTTGCAATATAAATAAAAAATGACAGAAAAACTTCTTGGAAAGAGTGCTGTTGTGAAGACTTGCAACTATTCCTACTTTTTGGTTGCAACACCATTTACCAAATAAATCAGCTTGAAATTCAAGCATTAAAGGGTATCCTGCCATTTCAGGTCAAAAGGTCAATGCTTACAAAATATAGTAAAGACTTAAAGGAATTAGCCTTTGCTTTGATATGCATGTATACTGAAAATGTAACTGTCACCAGATAGATGTGAAGCAGGTGATTTGTGGCATAATAGCATCGACATTGAAAGAATTGTTATATTTGAGTCAGATTACTTGACGTCACAACTAGTCTGTATCCACTAAAGAGTGTATGCCAATAAAATACAACATTATTATGCAATCAATGCCAACAGAAACACCTTCTTATAATCCCCTTGCATGACTAGATTGGCACATGGATACTTGTAGAGTGTATTTCTGTTTATTCCTTATCAAGCATATTAACATATTAAGCAGAAAAAGAAACAGTAGAGACTATTGAGAGATTTAAGTCTTTCTTACTTCAAACCATCAAAAAAATATTCTGCTGTTCTTTTAAAATAGTCCAAATATTCTTTTATCTCATCTTTCTCTTTCTTTTCCTTGTCTTTAACAGATGGAGGAGGCTGGAATGTAAGAAATATCTGCAACACTGGACTGACAATGTCAACATGTTCCTGTTAAGAAGAAAGGAGCAAAATAGAATAGCAAGCAACAGGATCGCAAACTGTTAAAGAAAGTTCTTAAAATAAATGTTTACATATTTCAAATGTTTCAATTATAATGGACAGTGCTTATTTATGCCAAAATTTACTTGTTGGTGTTACTTTTAGCTTTTTATTTTTTAATTAATTATAGAAATGATGCCATAGTATGCTAATTGGTAAATGTAGGAAGTGGTCTGATGGCATTATAAACAGTATTACTTATGTTTTGTAGATCAAGAAAATGCTTTCATCTAACTACATACTGTAAATACAAGACAACACCAAAATAACATCATAGTACTACACTCTAACAGTCAAAAGTTGTAACTTTTTAAGCAGAGCAACTTAACCCAGTGTTTTAAAATAAACCCAAGGAATAGTCCAAGTTGTATCACCCAAAAAGCAAAAGAAAATATTGGTATCCAAGTAAGTAGCTTAAGATATTCACAATTCCAGTGTGAGTAACAATAAAAAAAACTGAGATTTCAAAAGCCTGCACATGAACAAAAAATGGAGACAATAAATGTTAAGATAACAGAGATGATGACAGTCAGACAACACCAGAAAAGATAAGAGTGTCTTAATAACAAGTGAAATGGAAAATATCAGATGGGCAAATGGCTAAATTGTGAACTTCTTACTTAGACTTAAGTCTTCCTTTGCCGTTGGGTGCATAGGGCAGCAAGCTCTCTGCATAGAGATGCATCATAGGCGACTTTCATAGCCTCTCCCCCGCTGTGCCAATGGATTTTTAAAGTTAAAAGGTGCAATGCCATAATGTATGTGGACAGCCTTGCTTTCACTTTCCAGGTGGTCAGCATAATATTTGCTTAAAAACACTTAGAAAACATAAAGAACTTCTGCCTGTGACCCTTCTTCCTATGATTTATTCATTCCATCTTTCCAAATGTTTTCCTTCAAAGAATACTTCTTTCAGTAAACTATGTCAAAGCTATAGTGCCTATCAAAACCACTCCACATTCTTTAAAACCCAGTAAGGCTATAGAAGGATGAGTGGAATATGAATGGAACCATACAAATTAAAAAGGTTTGGCCCAAGAAATATGAATTGGTTTGGCTGCCAAGTTAATATGTCAAATAATAAACCAGTCCTGAGAGTAAATATCACTTCATAATCAAAACGGAATGCAATAAATGGACAATAGAGATAAATCGATTGCTAGAGTGAAAAAAAATTTACAAACGTCTTATATCTTCTTATACCTTCAATGCATTTGCTTGTAGAAGTGAATTTACATAGTACAAAAAGATTATTAGGTAAAGACAGTGCAGAAATATACAATGTATACTACCTTCCATTTAACTGCTTTATTTTCACTGGTTATGGTATAACATGCTCTTATTGTACTTTCGCAACTTCTTTTGAAGAGAGGAATCAGCATTGAAACCCATGACCTTGACTTCTGTTTATCACTTGGCATCATTAAGAATAAAGAAAACATTTCTTGCTATTTTAAGACTAAATTGACATTTTAAAAATTTAGCCACTGTTTGATAATGTTATGTTTGTTTTAAAGAAAAAAAAATTCTTAATAAAACATTTTTAATTTCCAATAGAAGCTGTTAAAAATTATATTCATTTTCATAAAAGTTTAATCAAAATATTACGATTTATGTCTTAAATTGGTGGATCAATTTCATCAAGAATAAATCAAAAGACACGTAATAATATTCAACAGTGCCTTATGTTTCTAGTTTTATCCCGGCTTTTTGTACAGCCAAGAGCAGTCTATAAAACCTAACAACATGCACACAAACATGGCTCATGAATGGACTGAAAGTATAGTTCCCAAACTGTCATCATAAAACAAGTCAAGTATGTTCAACATTTCTAAGCTATTTTATTCATTGTAAATATTGTAGTAGATTAAATGTAACAATCTATTCAGAAAGAAAAAAAAGTTAAGTGTGTATTTTAAATAAAAATTGTGCATTTAGTTTTTTTGTTTTGTTTTTCTTTAGAGTAATTTTTGTTATCAATGCATACTTTTGTATTGTATCAAAATACTTACTTTGCATAAACTTTTTTCAAAGCATCTACTACACTGTATGCAAATCTATAATGATTTAAGAACTTCATGTCCATCTCTTCAACAACTTTAATAAATCTCTGCACAATATTTTCAAAAACTTCTGCAGTAACCTAGGAAACAAAAAAAAATTATAATTATTTAATTGTATGTGTAATTGTGTGTAATGACCAAAACATAAATTTCTAGTTAAAGCAAACATCAAAACTTACTTTCGGGGATTTAATTTCAAAATTAGAAAAGTAAACTTGAGCACCATAAAAGAGATCAAACAAGTATTTATCTCCCTCTAAAGTGTAAGTACATTTTGATATGGTCAGTAGAAGATCAAAGAGTTCAGTGTACACTTCCTCTAGCTTGCCCTGTTTTCTGAACGATACATGTTATTTTTTTAAATTCAAACATTTCTATCATTTGGTATAAAGGCTATAAATTCCAAACGTACAGATATCTAATTTAAATCAATAGATGAATCCTTGTCATTTATTCCCTTGGACATTTCATCCACAATCTCTCACTTACTCCCCAAACAAACATATTTTATAGACCATTGTGTAATGGTGCTGTTAATGTCATTTATTCTAATAATCTAAATTATGTATATGCATGATGTTTGTTGATATTTTTTTAACCCTCTGCAATCTAAACTTTAACACACAACTATTAAAAAGAACTATGAAACATTGGACCTAGAAAAGTTCTAACGCCTCCATTTTTGTATTTTTAGTGCTGGCAGTAGAGAAACTATACAAATGTATTTAATATGTTCTTGAATATAATATTTAATAATATAGGTTACATCACTTACCCTAGATCTTTCATCATTTTTCTCTCCATAAACTCTAAAGTAAATCTAGATACTGTCTTATTGGGTGCAAATGATTCGGAATGAAAAACATCTATACATTTCTTGATGTAGGCTCTGATCCTATCATAATCACTGAAGGTCTGTATTAAAATATATTTGTATTCATAGTTTCATTTTAAAGATATTTTCGTAAAAGTATTTTTAATATTTAGTATTTACTTTACTGTTATTAGAAATTAATTAATTTATGATAGAAAATTATACACATAGATGAAAGTGTGAAAAAAAGGCATACATATAAATTAATATATCTTTTTTAACCCTTTAATCTAGTTCTATCACATAATACATGAAACTGTTGACCTCTTCAATTCATTTGTATGTGTTCTTTTGTTTTTACTCTAAATCTGTTTCATGTGCATACCAATTAAATAAAAATAAAGCCTTTTTATATGTATATATGAAATTAATAAAAAAAATTTGTGTGTTTTCTGTAAAAAGAATTTATGACATGCTTTCATATTCTTTTGTGTTACGAGCTTTCCATTTTTCATAAAAGTTTCAAATTTTATATTTTTAAAGTAACTTACTGAAAATGGATTATTCAAAAGTGACATCACAGTTTGACCTGTATCTACCAACTTTTGATATACACGTTCATTCAAGTGGATTGAATCCAGGAAACAATATACAGCATAGTCCAGCAGTTGAATGTTAACATCTTTCACTTGACTATCCCTATAACAAAATACAAAACATAGATACACAGGGTAAATGAAGCAATTATCTAATCAAGACAGAAATCCATGAGGTAAAACTCACATTTCAAAGGTGTCCTAGTGGTAATGCTAATACTACCTCATTACCTAGTACTAATGGTAGATACTACCTCTTTTTTTTTCCAAAATAAATGTCAGTTATCAATTAAAGAGGCTAAATTAAATAAATGCTGTTCATTTTACAGGAGAAAACTAAACTTTCAATTATGGATGGCTGCATTATCTGGGGGGGGGGGGGAGCTAACAAAGAAAAGTCCAGTTACATCTTACAGAATAAATAGTTGCATTCATACCATAAAGTTATATTAGTTATGTGATAAATACCATAATTTATGAGATGGAGGGCAAAACTTAGTTTTCCGTGGTCCTGAATTCAGATATATCAAGCCTTTACTTCCCTGGGTCGAGTTTTTATAATAATGTTTTATGTTAATTGAAACTAGATGTAAGTTCTCAACTTAATAATATAGCCATTTAATGTACTTAATGGAGTCTTTGGTACCCACTGCCGTCAGGAGTCTGACAACAATACATCACTAGAAAGGTTGTCAGGAAACTGGCTCACTGTCTTATGTCATTATATAATGATGGGTATTCCGTACGAAAACTTGGAGTCAACGTTGAGTAGAATGGTGTGATCCAACTTTGTAATGATCTCATTCATTTAGGAATTTTCAGATAAACCTGGAGGTCTTAGTTCACACCTTGCTGCCGAGAGAATTTTTCTTGTAGGACAATTGGTTTCATGGCGACAGTCAGCAGTTCAATCCCTGAGTCATCTGTGCTGAGATGAAGCTCCCGGAGAACTGGGTCCCAGACAATTATTGGAAGTAGTTCCCCTTTCAGACCTTGTGATCTATAGAGCAGATGATGTAAAGGTTAACGTGGGTGTCATGTGGCCATCACAACGACCAACCGCCTTTACTTTTCCCCAACTAATGTCAGGTACTCATTAGAGCTGGGTGGACTCAAGGTCCCCCAAAGATCCCGAAATTAAAAATCCCAGACTTCACCAGGATTCGAACCCAAGACCCCCTTTTCAAGAAGCGCTTTACCGCAAAGCTACCGCGCCTCGTAATTGTTGAAAACTACAATGAATTCGTCGAATTTAATCATAGTAGGAAGAGTTAACAGTCACAAAACCCTCTCAAGCCTGACGCTGCTCCTGAGAGACTAAAACATCCTTGTAGTACCAAAACATCTGGTTGGTTTAAGCAAATACCTGACCATTTCAGAACATGAGTTTCAAAGACAATTGAAGGAGGAGAAACTGATGTCATGTAATTGATATTTCATGATTTAGTGACACTTGGAGAACTTTTTGTGGGTGTTTTTTTTTTTTTAAATTTAATGCTATATGTATCAGATCTTCAACTTCACCTTTCCCTTAGTCTGTGAGCTTAGTGTATTCTTATGTGATTGTATTCATTAAACTGTTTTGTTTTTCTTAAACCCATCCTCTACCAGGATTTGAAATCAAGAACAGTAACCCAGTTAGCTAGTAAGTCATTTGTAATGAGTAAACAATATAGATAAGTACATCAATATTTTATTGCTGTGAGATTCAGATTTAGAAACACTTACGTAAGTTCTTCCTTTAGAAACTTATTTAAAAAATTGTAATAAACATTTCCATAGTCACTGAAAGTCTGTATTTCTTCTGGTTTAATTGGTTTAAACACAACTTTTAGTAGTGCTTCCAATTTGGCTTTGTCAAATGCCTGAAAAAAAAATGAAAATATTCAAATTTAAAATATCTATAAGACCCATGTAATGTTTTTCTTGACTATGATGATTCTCCAAAATACTTAAGCTTCGTATTATAAAATAGGGCTATATATTGTAAATCGACACAAATCCGAAACTATTTTGATAATAATTCAAATTTTTAAACTATTTCTAATAGGTTTGGAATAATTTAAAACTAAATTATAAATAAGTTAAGATAAATGAATAATTACATGTTCCTTTATAAGCATATCAAACTGATCACTTTATTTGAGCTTTTTCCTCCCCTCCCCCCCCCCCTTTTTTTTTTATTGTCAAGTCGTCACGCCCCCATTAAGACGACCTCGCTCTCCCTTGCTTTGAAACACTTTAGTTCTCGATGTTTATTTCCTGTATTTAATTCCTGTTGTTAAATCTACAAGTTACAATGGATTTACTTAACTTGTGTTTGTATGTGTTACATTTCACTTTTTTTTTTTGTGTACTTCAAACGTGTCTATACAACAAGGGATTTTTTAAATTGCAAACCTCACTTCAGTTGACATTGAACGCCTGTGATACTGATCCTAAAAACTACAATGGTCATCAGCTATCATCGAATAGGTGTGCGTACAGACCTGGATGTATTCTTTTTGTTTCAAGTAGCCCTTCTCGAGACATTCTTCAGCAAGGGTCAAGTGTAAAGCTGTCAGGCTGTTATCCAGCAAACGGATCATGAACTCGTAAAATATCTTTGGCATTTCGTTGGATGGTCTCTTCAGTCGACTGTTCAGTGTAATCATATTTATTAAGACAAAAATGGTTGACATATGTATTAAATAAATTGATTTATATGTGACATATTTATTAATTTTTAAACATATAAATCTGCATTGCAAATATGGACAAGGGAAGAGGGCTTAAGATTTCTAAAACCAATACCAACCCTCTAAACTAATTTATATTTGCAAATGATATTTATATTTAGGTATTCTTTGCCGCGCCAATATATTTGACTAACTTCTCTCGCTTTCCTGCATTTGTTGACGTACAATTAGAAAAGCCTCATAGGGAAGTTAACCCTTTCTAACTGACCAACCACACCATCACGGGCACGTCCTTCAGCTTTTCCTTCCATGTGTTCTGGAATGTATGAGACTCACCTTCATCACATTCTGGTCACACCTTCATCACATTCTGGTCACACCTTCATCACATTCTGGTCACACCTTCATCATATTCTGGTCACACCTTCATCACATTCTGGTCACACCTTCATCACATTCTGGTCACACCTTCATCACATTCTGGTCACACCTTCATCACATTCTGGACACACCTTCATCGCATTCTGGTCACACCTTCATTACATTCTGGTCACACCTTCATCGCATTCTGGTCACACCTTCATCACATTCTGCCGGAGGCCAGCATTCTTAAAACTATGCGCGTGTCATATCTTTTTACTTATTTCCCACTAAGTGTTGAGTAGGAACTATTTTGTGGCTACACATATGTTTATTTATATTTGATTCATATTTCTATGTAGATATTCTCGTACGAACGTATATCACATATCAGCCATGTGTATTATTACTTATGTTCATCAACTTTTCTCATTTCTATTCACTTTCTATTGCTCGATTGAACGTCGGCAATGTCGTCAATGTATCTGTCATTGACCATGATGCGTTAGCCCCTTATATGTTTATACATGTTATTATCTCATTGTCTCAGTTCATCACTATTTGCCCTACTTTTCTCTATGTTTAGATAGTGTATAGTGCTGAACCATAGACTTATACAAGTCTATAGTCTGAACTATCTTTTCTTTTTAGTCTTAAAGACAACATTTATACAGATTTCTATATCTCTTGAAACAAGATAGTTTCATTGCATTGCAATATTGTTTATGTTTCATCACATAATCAGGTAGATATATACAGGCCCTTATGTATTTTAATATTTAATGGTACAAGTCGTAATTTTCTGCAAAAAAATAACCTCATATGGCATCCACTTTAAACTCTAACCTTCAAACTCTCCAACATATTGTTTAAAAATGACTTGATAATTTTTGAATAGCCTATAAGTGAAGTAAGGATTTAGATGTAAGATATAGGATATATGAAATGTTTGCGTCCGAGAACTTCATTTCTATGATCCTTGAATAGCTCCGATCGTTTGACACTGCAAGGGACCTCAAGACACACTTTAACCACTTAAGGATTCTCATGGGACCTCGATGCTGCTGCAGGCTGGCCAAGTGTCTTACAGTCAAGAACACCTCATATTATGTGTATATGTTACCAAACTCGTCATTCATTACTCAGAATATATGAACCAAAAAAAAATACAATCTATAAATTGTAGGCCCAACAAAGAAGTATTGTCTTTTTAAAGGTATTTTTAAATGTTTTTCTTGTTTAGTTATTTATTAAGTTTTGTTTTTTTGATTCTGTGTGATGTAAATAACAGTGTCGTGTAGTTTAAATTAACTCTGAAGTGCGCTATTAATCTTAATAAATACTAAAGCTTTGGTGTTAAAATTCTGATGTTTCAACAGAATAATAATCATGGCTAAATTTGGGGGAGGCTTGGCGGGGCTACTCCCCGGGAAATCAAAAAAAAAAAATATCGAAGTATTGATAAATTGACAACTGTTTTACGTATTCCTACCAATACTACTTTAAATCTTACGGTTGGTAACACCGTGGTCGTTAAGAATAGTCGCTTTTAGCCCTTGCTAGGAGAATCCCTGGGGAAACCCGAACATTGAAATGACAAAAGAATGTATTGGGTTTTGACGGTCTTGTTTTCAAAAGTGAAATTCTAAAGACTAGGCTCTGAACGACGATGAAACTATTACTGGCCATGGAAGCTAAACATACTTATTGGTGAAAGGGATTTACTTGAGGAGCAAGGTTTCAGCGAAATTATCAACGACTTCCCCCCAAAAAAGTTCCATTCTTTAACTCGGTAATTTAATTATTAATTCATTGTATTTGACTTAAACAAATTACTTCATTGTTACTAACAAATAATTTTACTTGCTAGTAATCAATGTCCGAACATACTCAACCAACAAAAGTGTATCTTTTATTCCGAAATTAATTTGGATCCTCCGTTCCTTCGTTGCTCTAGAGCCTCCACATCTTCAAAACCGGTAATAATTTTTGTATAATACTTACCAAGCAATATACATTATTTTTTCTAAGGCGTAGTGCGCCATTTGCCATCCTTTAGTCTTTGGTGCCGGCTTAGAATCAGCTGTCAGTTTGTCTACTAAAGCTTCAAGGCTTTGTATCACATCGTCCATACCTCGTTCATCTATTTGATTATCTGGTAAATCGTCCACTGACGTTTGGAAAGTTGTCCAAGCTCTCTCGTCATCGTGAGCAAAGTTTTGACTTCGTATGAGAGCTTCCATTTTAGTTGGTCTGGAATTATGTATCAATACAGAGAAACCAATTAGACACTGCGAAACTTAACCATTGCGGGGGAGGGGGGAATGCAGGCAAAGACATGGACAATCAGACCCAAAGTTTTGATTCACAAGCGAGAGATACAGAGATGTATCTAAAATGTCTAATGACAATCGTTCAAAGTTCTGCTGTTAGTAATAAAGGGGCAGGATAGAGTTTTGGTTTCGCAACTACTATGGGATGAAAATGATAAGAATCGCACCAAATACACTCTAAGAATTAGGGTCTGGGGCTACAAATAAAAAAAATTAAAACAAAACCATAAAAAAAAACGATATAAGTTGGATATCAAAGCAAGGCAACAATACATTTTTACGTATTAGAAAGATATTGATTTGGTAGGAATGATTAGGGCGAAACCAACACTTCCGAAACCTCTATTGGGCATATAATAGCCATATATAGGCCTAAATATTGCTAGGAAATTTTTGGCGGGGATGGAATTTTACAGCTGCAATTATTGTTGAACTTAAAACAAAAAAACTTTATGGAGATTTTTTTCCCGTCTTAATACTCAATCTGATATCATTAGATAAGATTGGACACTAGAATCTAGATCTACACACGAAACGGACTGTGCACTGTTAGCATAGGGCGGTTTCACATAAGCAGGGCTAAAGAAGAGAGCTGCCTTCATTACAAACTTGAGACAGAAATAAGCTAGTCAAATATAATGCAGATCTAATAAAACAAAGTCGATACCTGCACAATTTTTTTTAAATCCAGATAAACACAATTTACAACACAGCCATAAAATGATTTGTTAATACGTTGATCCTTAGCAGACATGCTATTTAACACACAAAAAATATAGCTAAAATGTGTGAAATAGACCTTAGATCTATTCAGTAGTATAACAGTATTGATTTTTTTTTTCATGACGGCCGGGTGCAATTATTGATTTTCAATGGTCCTCGTTATATTTGGTAGAAAGGTTTTAATGTCAATAGTCGCTAAGTGATAACACCAGCAGTGTGTACACAATCAAAACTTTTTGGTGATCTTCCTTAAAAATAATATGATTGCTAAACATTGGAACGTTTCAACAGAAGAAATAAAAAAAAGATCTATTTTCTTCTAAAAAATTAATGACACGATTGATAATGCTAATCACGTGATAGTCTACTAATATTACTAAAAATAGCATTCAAAGTTCAAGGAAAGAAATATGACCTAGTTCCCTGGGTATTTATCAGAACTGCCGCCAACGCAGTCAATAAAAATCAACAATCATTGCTTCGTCACTGCGCTCCAATAGCCTTAAAAAAATGTTTACGCGGTGGTGTAGTGAAGGTTTCAATCTTAAATCCAGGAAAAAAATTGTAAATACTGAGTTGAGAAAATAAACAAGTGAAGCACGAGACCGTATCACAGCTAACACACACCCCAAGTCATCCCCCACCCCCCCCCCGATGTCTGTTTGAATTAGATTGACGCAATTATAGCACAAGGAGATCTTAGAAAAGAAACAAGCAAAATATAAACCAAAAAAAAAGCTTATCTAAGGAGAAGAGCTCCGCACATACAACTATATCTTTCAATAATGTACAAGTTATTTCCCTTTTCCGATATCAAAATTAATTATCAATAATTAATTGACTTATTGGTTAATTATTTTTTTATTGATTCATGTTTTGTTAGGTCCAATGAATAGAAGTTTCAACTTGATCCGAGAACGTGAAAGAAATAACTTGTTTAATTATTGACGTGGATACAGTTGGTATAAACAAAAAATAATTAATAACCAGCAGTTAATTGGTTAGTATTCGTATTGATTCATGTATTCTCTATGTCAATGAATATTTGTGCAAAGTTTCAACTTGATCTGAAAATGGGTGTGGGAGAAATAACGTGGACAATCTATTTTACCAGAAAGACAGACAGAGTAAGTTGATTTAACAGTTCCGAAAACATTATTCGTGTTTCATTAAGTGCAAACCATAAATTGCAATGTATAGAATCGTTTTCACAAAGCTTTCTTAACTCACCTCGTCTGTCTGTCTGTCTGTCTGTCTGACTGGTAAAAATCTTGAATACATTATTTCTCACACTTCCCTTTCTCGGATCAACTTTTAAGTTTTGCACATTTATTCGGCGTGGATTACAATTAACAAACTATTTAAAAAATTAACCAATTAGTTTATCAATCGCTGCTTATTTATTAATTATGTTTTATAGAGTAAAAGGGAGCTAAACGTTGCATTATTGAGAGATATGGCAGTTATGTTACGGTTGTTTCCCTTACATTTTTTAAAAAATATCTTTTATATTTTGCTACTTTCTGTATAGAATTATTTTCTCGCTGTGAGCTAAAGGATTTTCTTTAAAGAGAAAGAAAGAAAAACCACAGTCTTCTTTCAGACCTTTACGGTCCCTCGCTGTACTCAAACCGAAGTCCTTCTCTTATTACGTGAAGTTAGGCTTAGTCCATGTGACTTTTAAACAAACTACTTCCTGTTAAACCCTTACTAAAAACCTCGTACTATGTCGTAGTTAAGATTCATATATTTTTTTGTTCCTGTTCCTGAAACAATTTAAAATCGCGTTTATTTGATACCCAGCAAAACTTAAACCTTGACATTCTTAGCAATACCTACATATGGCATCAAAGGTTTGGAGTTTGGATCATAGCATCGCTTTACTGACATCTCAGAACAAGTGTCATTAGCTGCATTTTAATTACGTCTGGAACTCATCTGACAGAAAGAAAGAGTCAACTTCTCATTTTCTGTAAGTCAAATTATTTTAACCGCCGGATTTCATTCAAACCATCTTGAAGTCATTTGGTCGAGACGAAACAATGAGACAAAGACCGTCTTTCCAAAGCCGTCTTAAGCTATTGTTACATTTGAAAGTTAGGTTTAGTAACCTTGACAACAGAAAACGTTACTTTTTCCGGACTGCCACATCGTTGAGTCAATGAATTAAATCGAATTTACACATTTCTCAATGATGCCAGAGAATGTTACAATTTCTTTTCCATCACAAAAAATTAATCACAAAAATAATCAATGAAAATAAAAAAAGAATAAAATATGAAAATCTACACTTTGAAATGGGGGCGCGATGGCTCAGTGGTTAAGGGCTTGGCTTCTAAACCTGTGGTCCTGGGTTCGAATATCGGTGAAGATTGGGATTTTGTATTTCGGGATTTTTAGGGCGCTCCGAGTCCACCCAACTCTAATGGATACCTGATCTTAGTTGGGGACAGTAAAGGCGGTTGGTAACATGGCACCCCTGCATTGTTACTTTACACTTGGAGATGAACCCACTATGAAAGTTGAGCAGAATGATCAAAGAGTATCGTGATATTAGCCGAAGGCTTGATGGCATCACATATTGCATACATTTATGAAGCTTTCGATCTACTTATAGAGATTCTTGTTGCCAGTGAGACTCTGGCTACACTTAGAAATATTTGTTGCTTGGTGCAAGTTTCCAGCTTACTTGTCGTTTTAAAGTAAGCTCTAAGCACCAATTAGAGCAGGCAGGCTGTGGCGGATCAGCACCTAACTGACTGGGGGCTTCCCAGGTTGAGGCGGGCGGTAGCTGATCAGTGAGGCGCGAAGACCTCTCCCACCATCAGAGACAACCCGTGGCGTCCATACATTACGCCAATCAAGTTGGACTTATAACCCGTAACTGTTGTCTCCCGTGTTGTTTTAGCCGCTTTGCAGCAGCACCAGAGTTTCCTCTCCGGGGCGCATTCCTGGGCCTTGGATAAAGGGGTCATGATCCCTCTCTCGACCTTGCTGATGTGATCCAAAGGAATGCATCGCATTACATTTGGCACCAATTCAGTTGCAGAAGCTGCCGGAAGGAATTTCATAGCTGATACTCCCAACGCTTAAGGAGCTTCACTCCTGATTTCTCCTCGAGGTTGTCTCCTGAAGCCTCAGTACCGCAAGGCAGCGGGGGTTTGAAGTCAGAGTACCCCTCTCCTAGATGAATTGCCCTACTAGGCTGACGAGCTCCATCTGCCCGAAGCTCCCGGTTTTGTGGCGCCAGGTATCCGCCTTCACCCCTTCACCTGTTAGTAAGAGTAGTTCCGCCGGGCTGAATATCTAAGCCACACGAGCAGGCCAGGTGCTGGACTTAGTTCTCAGAGACTATTTGAGACGCATGCCATTAGGAGTATTTTATAGACTATAAAAAATACTTAGAAATAGATAAATATAATTATGCTATATGGGGGGGGGGGGTTTGCTGGTTGAACATCAACCATTCCAGGAATGTGATGACTGTTATTGTGCTTTAGTTTTTTACGGGATGTCGATCAAATTCTCGTACATTTATTTACAGTGACTTCTAATTGCTTGGGGGGGGGGTGGAAATGAGCTTCCCTGGCTACTATCATAGAAGTTAGTAGTCGTAATTTTCCTTATTTTTTTGGTAAGGAACCTCAAACCCTTCCTCTGGAATTTGGTGACTGTATTTTTGCTTTAGTTTTTGTAAGGCTATTGCTTCAATTCTAGTAAATTAACTTTATTAATGAGCCTATCAACTGGTATGATGGTAGGTCAATGTGTGAGGTATTTTATTTCGCCCCCACCCATCCTGCGACGACCATACATTACACACAAGTTATTTAACGATCTGTATGGTCATACATATATTACTATACACTCAACTGATTTGTAGTAACTGCAGTTGTAGATAATTTTGAAACATTAAATTTTGAGACTGTTTAGAGCAAACTTTAAAATCTTTATTCTAGAATTGTTTTTTGCATACACTATGCATACAAAACTAAAAACAAAAGACTCAATTATACTCTTATGGACACTGTCGGTATAAGGACATATTAAGCATGCTTAAGATAATGTGTGCATGAATGTTACCAGCATATCGCGAGCAACATACAACAGTATACAACATAATCATTTTTATCTATAAGAAACAGAATACAAGTATTTATATAAAAGATACACATATATTAGATCTTAAGATCTATATTTCTTAACAACAAAGTATATGAATCTAGAGAACTATACTGCACCTATTTTAAGCAGGGGGAATCTGGATCGAACTTAAAATATAGTAATTAATTTTTGAACAAATTTCCCTGCCTTAAAAAGAACCTGTAAGTTTATGCAATAATTTTAACAACAAAGAAAGAATCGCTCACAGAAAACCAAAAGTAGTGGTTAAATCTATACCATGTATCGTGAATACTATACTGATACTAAACTCGTATTTTCCATGTTAAATCCAAACAGCAAAGGTCAGAGAGATAAGGAAATAAAAAAGCGACTTTTCCCCTATTGGGTCATACGAAGGCTAGCTAAAGATGATTGATCAATAACTTAAATACAAATAAAGCGTTCTGAACACATTTCTCTGTTCCTGTAGGCTTACAGATGTTGACGCCCGATGTACACGTAGCAGACTGTGCACCCACCCATGTCTACACCCGCAAGAAAGTGTTCACAAACTAAAACAAAATATACAAACGTGAAAACAGATGCATCCTAAACATAAAACAAGATTGCAAAGAGAATTGCGTTATTATACAAGCTCAGAGGCGGCCCCCTACCACATGCTTATAGTGATTATTTATTTATATCTTGTCAAAAATGAGAAATAAATCCAGATTTGTGTTAGTTCTATTTAATAGAGCACATATTTTGTTTTTATAAACTGTTACTTCGAAATAAACATAAACTTTTCTTTCTTCTAAATTATGTTTGTGCTTACAGTTATACTTAGTAACATTAGTTAGTTAATTCTTTTTAACAGGATAGGATAGGAGCCTCCATACCATTTCATCACAGGGTCTTCACTTTCTTAACTCCGGTACTGACATAATATCGTTTTAAAGACTGAAAGGAGTATACAGAAAGCTCTCAACTGAGAGAACTGGTGTCTTCGTTGCTTTAATGATGCTTTAGATGTACGACTGGAAGGGAATATTTCAATGTAATTGTAAATTTTTTCTGTGGGGATCTTTGGTTCTGGATTTTTTTAAAGGCACATGAATGAACATAAAATGGACGTTGTTTTTGTTGTTTTTAAGTTGCTAGAACTAGCTCGAGGTTTTGAGGAAGCTTGAAATGGTTGATTGACTCTAATGTTGTTACAAATAGTTTCGAGGCTTTCTTTATTTTCTCTTTCTTGTTTCTGTCTAGGTGAATGTGTTGTTTTTTTATTCATTTTGTGCTGTACTAGTGGGTGCTTTTCTATCTGGCTTTGTTACATCTGAAGAACTTTGTCTTGAATGGGACTCTGGCGTTACAATGTCATATGTTGACTTTTTTTTTTGAATATGTTGCATTTGATTTAACAAGTCATCGAATTCTTGATCGTAAGAAGTCTTTGGAACTGATTCATCCTTCGAAAAGAGGAAAAAATATCTTTAATATTTACTTTATAAAGTACTTTGTCTTCCAAAATATAATAATGTCTTTAGACAAATATTCTAACAAAATGTTTACCTTTTTAAATAGGTCAGTCTGAAACCCATGCGATAGTGTTTCTCTTTTGTTTAATGTAAATTCTTCACAAGATGGAGACAACCACTTAGAATACGCTGTAGCTACAATAAATAAAAGATATTCAATATAGTTTGTCTTAACAGTTATTAAATACACACAATAAACATTTACAGACATTTACATACGCATATTGACACAAAAAGACATAGAATTAGGTCTACAACACACGCAAAAAAAAAAAACCAACTCATTTATTCCGTTCAACATGCAATAGAGTTTTGTGTTAGCTGTGGAGTCTAGCAAAAGCCTTACATTTTGTTATGGAGGGCGTTTTGACGCAATATAATCTAAAACGATACAACTTTGCATATTTATTGAGGCTATACAGAAAGCACTTAAAGGCAGTAGAGAAATCTTGCAGAGTTAAGTCACGAATTGTGATGACCTTACCTGCATTTCTCATGGCATAATCCATCATAGCATTTACATCACTCATGTCCAATTTGTGGTGTAGTGTTGAAGCATTCAGAGCTGCTTCACTTGTTTGACGAGTAGTGTCCCTTAAACAGAAATTAGTCTCTATGAGGTGAGAATACCATGGTCAGGCTTAGTTTCCATCAGGGAAACTGCCAACAACTGGTTTCCAAATGTCATCGCTCAAAATTCGTCCCACCGTGTGTCTGGGTGGCATAGACCTCTTGACAGTCTATCAAGGGGACTGGAGTTCAAATCCCAACTCTCGAACTAAGACAGCACGGAAACCTTTTCCCAGATACCCTCCTACCCCTGTCCATGACCATACCCTCCTAACCCTGTTCATGAGATACGACCATACCCTCCTACCCCTGTTCATGAGATACGACCATACCCTCCTACCCCTGTTCATGAGATACGACCATACCCTCCTACCCCTGTTCATGAGATACGACCATACCCTCCTACCAATGTTCATGAGATACGACCATACCCTCCTACCCCTGTTCATGAGATACGACCATACCCTCCTACCCCTGTTCATGAGATACGACCATACCCTCCTACCCCTGTTCATGAGATACGACCATACCCTCCTACCCCTGTTCATGAGATACGACCATATCCTCCTACCCCTGTTCAGGAGATACGACCATACCCTCCTACCCCTGTTCATGAGATACGACCATACCCTCCTACCCCTGTTCATGAGATACGACCATACCCTCCTACCCCTGTTCATGAGATACGACCATACCCTCCTACCCCTGTTCATGAGATACGACCATACCCTCCTACCCCTGTTCATGAGATACGACCATACCCTCCTACCCCTGTTCATGAGATACGACCATACCCTCCTACCCCTGTTCATGAGATACGACCATACCCTCCTACCCCTGTTCATGAGATACGACCATACCCTCCTACCCCTGTTCATGAGATACGACCATACCCTCCTACCCCTGTTCATGAGATACGACCATACCCTCCTACCCCTGTTCATGAGATACGACCATACCCTCCTACCCCTGTTCATGAGATACGACCATACCCTCCTACCCCTGTTCATGAGATACGACCATACCCTCCTACCCCTGTTCATGAGATACGACCATACCCTCCTACCCCTGTTCATGAGATACGACCATACCCTCCTACCCCTGTTCATGAGATACGACCATACCCTCCTACCCCTGTTCATGAGATACGACCATATCCTCCTACCCCTGTTCATGAGATACGACCATATCCTCCTACCCCTGTTCATGAGATACGACCATACCCTCCTACCCCTGTTCATGAGATACGACCATACCCTCCTACCCCTGTTCATGAGATACGACCATACCCTCCTACCCCTGTTCATGAGATACGACCATACCCTCCTACCCCTGTTCATGAGATACGACCATACCCTCCTACCCCTGTTCATGAGATACGACCATACCCTCCTACCCCTGTTCATGAGATACGACCATACCGCACTAAGCTCGCTATAGCAGGAAAAATGCGCTATAAAAAAAAGAATTCAACAATCCAATAAATACATAATAATTAAAACGGTATTTCTTATCTTATCTTATCTTATCTTATCTTATCTTAGATGTACTCATAAAAAATGAATGTCAAGGATATTTGTTATTAAACTTCTATTTTTGATAATTTATTATTAAAACTTCTGTATTTTAATACATGAATCACTTGTAAACACATTAAATGTTCGGCTCAACTCTAAACATTGAATGTTTGTCTCAACTCAAGCACATGTTAATTTTAAAAGTCGTATCTATTGTATATTTATTTGAGTACAGAAAATGTGCTGGCGACCAAACAAAGGGGAAAATATATTTATTTCTAATATTTCCCTCGTTAAAAGAATAAATTGTGTCTTAAGCGGGACTATGGAACTTTGGTTGAAGGATTTTTTATTTGCTTGTTTTAATAATCAGGTTTGTACAGTGTATGCATTTCAAACGCTACCAACAAGCTTTACGCAAGGGAGGACTGGCTATATGGGCATTTGGGCAAATGCCCGGTGGGCCGGTACTCAAATGGGCCTAAAGAGCCTCATGAATGTCACTATGGCACGCATTCAATTGTTAAAGGTTTTAAAATATTCTCATATATAAGGGTCTAAATGAGCGTCATGCTAATAACATCTTGTACAGACTACAGTGTAATACTAATTTAATCTAACACATTTTCAAAAATAATGTAATAGCCTACATCCCTAGACAGTGCTATTAGCAGGCTTCATCATTTTAGGGCCTACATACCTAGCGATTAAAAAGAAACATAAGGCCTTTACTTCTTATAAAGATATAGAGCATGCATACAGTTATCGATACACTATTAAAAAAATAACATAATGATTTTGAGAACAGATAGGCCTATAATTGGAGGCCCATCATATGATAAACAATTTGTGGGCTGTACTGTATAGAAATGCCTGGGCCGATTTTGACATCCAGTCCGCCCCTGGCTATACGTAATGTCTTTTTTGTATATAAATAGAACATGATGGTATTATTAGTTTATTTTCTTAAATTCTGAAACATTAAAGAATACAATAATTTTAGAATAATATTCAATCAAAGTAACTTACCATCTATCTAATGAAGCCATACCAGCGTGTGCCAGACCTCTAAAAGCTTCATTGTTGTAACCTAATTGGCTACTTTGCAGCTTTTGATTTGTATTCAAGAGCTGAGTTAAATCTCTAGTACTGAATGGACTTTGAACAAGTTTCTGTAATACAAGAGATGAGGGTTTACCAAACTTTTTCCATTCTGAGTATTTAGCGAAACACTTCGCACATTCTGAGTATTTAGCGGAACACTTCGCACATTCTGAGTATTTAGTGGAACACTTCGCACATTCTGAGTATTTAGTGGAACACTTCGCACATTCTGAGTATTTAGCGGAACACTTCGCACATTCTGAGTATTTAGTGGAACACTTCGCACATTCTGAGTATTTAGCGGAACACTTCGCACATTCTGAGTATTTAGCGGAACACTTCGCACATTCTGAGTATTTAGTGGAACACTTCGCACATTCTGAGTATTTAGCGGAACACTTCGCACATTCTGAGTATTTATTTTTTAGAGACATTTATTCACGTGGTGCCCTACTAGTAAATTAATCATGTAGCTCGTGAAACACCTATTCGGGCCTCGCGGAACAATATGGTTCCGAAAACACAGAAACCAACATTTGATGAATTTGTATTACCTAAAAGAAACTGGGCCTAATGATCTCTATTGGCCTACCTTTGATTCTGGAATCTTTCATACCAGTGGGTAAGGTAATAAAACTGCATTCACAAAGATATAGTACATCATACAAAATATCAATACATCTTTCTTAACAACATACCGCTGTTAAGCTTTAAAATGTCACCATGATGTGAGCGATAAAAGATCACATCACTAGAATGCCATGATCTGTTCTTAATAGATGTATTGAACAAGGTGTCTTCGTTCTACATTCTCACTGGGGGTCCGGAACCGGAAGTACTCTTGAATCTTTTCTTTCCTCCACGCTAATACTAATAAAACTTAAGTCAAGATGCAATTAGTTATTTTAAAAACTCCTTTATTCTGCTGTCAATCAAATCATTACATCATTCAATCCAACTATCTGCTATCAACCGCCACTTTACTCATATGTATTAATTTTAATGAACCATATCTTCTTAACAGTCAGTCTGTCTGGTAAAAAATTTGAACACGTTATATCTCCCACAACCATTCTCGGATCAAGTTGAAACTTACATAATAACTTATTGTACCTAACAAAACATGAATCAACATAAAAAATTAACCAATTAGTCAATTAATTATTGGTAATTAATTATGTTGTTTGATATAGAAAAAAAAACTATTTAAATTCTACATTATTGAGAAATGTAAATATAAATGCGAATTCTATTTCTCGGATAACTATTTTTAAAAAGTATTTTTATATTTTGCTTGTTTATAGTTCATAGATTCTGGCATTCGTGTTAAAATATAGTTATTCCTTGCTGATCAAACAGATAACTTCGGACACTTATGACCCCAAACATGGACACACAAACTCTTTTTGTATTTTTAAGTTTTAAATACATTACATACCATTGGGTCAAATCCTTCCACTTTAATGTCAGGCTCATCTAATTTAACATTGGATAATTTCTTCCCTTGTTCCTTGACGTCATGTTTCACTTGACCGAGTTGTTCCGATTGTTGAGTGACTTCTTCTTTGACCTCATTGACAAACTCTTCAGTTTCATCTACTCTTCCAACCAGTTCATCTAAGTCTTCTTCGTGCTTTTTCAGTTTTTCGGCCAGAACATCAGGTCTATTAAGAAGTAAATATTGAACAAAAAAATATATGAACATGCTGTATAATTTATTTTGGATACTAAAGTTCTAGAATTAGAGATGGGAAACGTGCCGAACCCGAACCGAACGAAACCTACTCAAACCTCACAACAGAACCGAACCCGAATTTTAAAACTGGTTGATACCGACCGAACCTAACGAACTGTCCTTATCTTAACCGAACTGAATCAAGAGTTTGAAGTATTCTTGTAAGAAAAAAAAACGTGAACAAGGAGATGATTTGACATTTATTATAAATTCTTGGAAAATTTGATTTCTGTGTCCTTGACATCTTGTATGTGCATCTTTCAGGCATCCTTTTGGGTTGTCTTCTTTGGTATCAACGCTTAGGGTGTCATGCCGTACCATTTAATATTTGTGCGTTATTTTAAAAACAACTAAAAAGAAACTGAATATAGAAACAACCAGCAAAAGTGGACAGATCTTTACTTTTTGTGCAGCATGAAAATAAGCCAATAAGTATGATTTGTAAAGAGCTGTCTGTGGCTGTTTCTATATACCTTAACGTTAAACAGAATTATAAAATCAAAAATATAAACAAATAGACGACATTCGTAGTATGAGCAGTAAAGATTTAACATCTTTAAGTTAGGTCTAGAGATTAGAGAATGGACGAGAAGATTTAACAACTTTAAGTTACGTCTAGAGACTAGAGAAAAGACGAGAAGATTAAACATCATTAAGTTACGTCTAGAGATTAGAGAATGGAATAGAAGATTTAACAACTCAAAGTTACGTCTAGAGACTAGAGAATGGACGAGAAGATTTAACAACTCTAAGTTAGGTCTAGAGATTAGTAAATGGACGAGAAGATTTAACAACTCTAAGTTACGTCTAGAGATTAGAGAATGGACAAGAAGATTTAACAACTCTAAGTTAGGTCTAGATATTAGAGAATGGACGAGAAGATTTAACAACTCTAAGTTAGGTCTAGAGATAAGAGAATGGACGAGAAGATTTAACAACTCTAAGTTACGTCTAGAGATTAGAGAATGGACGAGAAGATTTAACATCTCTAAGTTAGGTCTAGAGATTAGAGAACGGACGAGAAGATTTAACAACTTTAAGTTACGTCTAGAGATTAGAGAATGGACGAGAAGATTTAACAACTCTAAGTTAGGTCTAGAGATAAGAGAATGGAGAAGAAGATTTAACAACTCTAAGTTACGTCTAGAGATTAGAGAATGGAAGAGAAGATTTAACAACTCTAAGTTACATCTAGAGATTAGAGAATGGACGAGAAGATTTAACAACTCTAAGTTACGTCTAGAGATTAGAGAATAGACGAGAAGATTTAACATCATTAAGTTACGTCTAGAGATTAGAGAATAGACGAAAAGATTTAACAACTCTAAGTTATGTCTAGAGATAAGAGAATGGAAGAGAAGATTTAACAACTCTAAGTTACGTCTAGAGATTAGAGAATGGACGAGAATATTTAACAACTCTAAGCTACGTCTAGAGATTAGAGAATGGACGAGAAGAATTAACATCTCTAAGTTAGGTCTAAAGATTAGAGAATGGACGAGAAGATTTAACAACTTTAAGTTACGTCTAAAGATAAAAGAGAATGGACGAGAAGATTTAACAACTCTAAGTTAGGTCTAAAGATAAAAGAGAATGGACGAGAAGATTTAACAACTCTAAGTTACGTCTAGAGATTAGAAAATGGACGAGAAGATTTAACATCTCTAAGTTAAGTCTAGAGATTAGAGAATGCACGAGAAGATTTAACATCTCTAAGTTAGGTCTAGAGATTAGAGAATGGACGAGAAGATTTAACAACTCTAAGTTAGGTCTAGATATTAGAGAATGGACGAGAAGATTTAACAACTCTAAGTTACGTCTAGAGATTAGAGAATGGACGAGAATATTTAACAACTCTAAGCTACGTCTAGAGATTAGAGAATGGACGAGAAGAATTAACATCTCTAAGTTAGGTCTAAAGATTAGAGAATGGACGAGAAGATTTAACAACTTTAAGTTACGTCTAGAGATTAGAGAATGGACGAGAAGATTTAACAACTCTAAGTTAGGTCTAGAGATTAGAGAATGGACGAGAATATTTAACAACTATAAGCTACGTCTAGAGATTAGAGAATGGACGAGAAGAATTAACATCTCTAAGTTAGATCTAAAGATTAGAGAATGGACGAGAAGATTTAACAACTTTAAGTTACGTCTAGAGATTAGAGAATGGACGAGAAGATTTAACAACTTTAAGTTACCTCTAGAGATTAAAGAATGGACGAGAAGATTTAACAACTTTATGTTAGGTCTAGAGATTAGAGAATGGACGAGAAGATTGAACAACTCTAAGTTACGTCTAGAGATTAGAAAATGGACGAGAAGATTTAACATCTCTAAGTTAAATCTAGACATTAGAGAATGGACGAGAAGATTTAACATCTTAAAGTTAGGTCTAGAGATAAGTGAATGGACGAGAAGATTTAACAACTCTAAGTTACGTCTAGAGATTAGAGAATGGACGAGAAGATTTAACATCTCTAAGTTAGGTCTAGAGATTAGAGAATGGACGAGAAGATTTAACAACTCTAAGTTACGTCTAAAGATTAGAGAATGGACGAGAAGATTTAACAACTTTAAGTTACGTCTAGAGATTAGAGAATGGACGAGAAGATTTAACAACTCTAAGTTACGTCTAGAGATTAGAGAATGGACGAGAAGATTTAACAACTCTAAGTTACGTCTAGAGATTAGAGAATAGACGAGAAGATTTAACATCATTAAGTTACGTCTAGAGATTAGAGAATGGACGAGAAGATTTAACAACTTTAAGTTAGGTCTAGAGATTAGAGAATGGACGAGAAGATTTAACAACTCTAAGTTAGGTCTAGAAATTAGTAAATGGACGAGAAGATTTAACAACTCTAAGTTACGTCTAGAGATTAGAGAATAGACGAGAAGATTTAACATCTCTAAGTTAGGTCTAGAGATTAGAGAATGGACGAGAAGATTTAACAACTCTAAGTTAAGTCTAGAGATTAGATTATGGACGAGAAGATTTAACAACTCTAAGTTACATCTAGAGATTAGAGAATAGACGAGAAGATTTAACATCATTAAGTTACGTCTAGAGATTTGAGAATGGACGAGAAGATTTAACAGCTTCAAGTTAGGTCTAGAGATTAGAGAATGGACGAGAAGATTTAACAACTCTAAGTTACGTCTAGAGATTAGAGAATGGACGAGAAGATTTAACATCTCTAAGTTAAGTCTAGAGATTAGAGAATGGACGAGAAGATTAGACAACTCTAAGTTACGTCTAGAGATTAAAGAATGGACGAGAAGATATAATATCTCTAAGTTAGGTCTAGAGATTAGAGAATGGACGAGAAGATTTAACAACTCTAAGTTACGTCTAGAGATTAGAGAATAGACGAGAAGATTCAACATCATTAAGTTACGTCTAGAGATTAGAGAATGGACGAGAAGATTTAACAACTTTAAGTTAGGTCTAGAGATTAGAGAATGGACGAGAAGATTTAACATCTTAAAGTTAGGTCTAGAGATAAGTGAATGGACGAGAAGATTTAACAACTCTAAGTTACGTCTAGAGATTAGAGAATGGACGAGAAGATTTAACAACTCTAAGTTACGTCTAAGGATTAAAGAATGGACGAGAAGATATAATATCTCTAAGTTAGGTCTAGAGATTAGAGAATGGACGAGAAGATTTAACAACTCTAAGTTAGGTCTAGAGATCAGAGAATGGAAGAGAAAATTTAACATCTCTAAGTTACGTCTAGAGATTAGAGAATGGACGAGAAGATTTAACTTCTCTAAGTTAGGTCTAGAGATTAGAGAATGGACGAGAAGATTGAACAACTCTAAGTTACGTCTAGAGATTAGAGAATGGACGAGAAGATTTAACAACTTTAAGTTAGGTCTAGAGATTAGAGAATGGACGAGAAGATTTAACAACTTTAAGTTAGGTCTAGAGATTAGAGAATGGACGAGAAGATTTAACAACTCTAAGTTAGGTCTAGAGATTAGTAAATGGACGAGAAGATTTAACAACTCTAAGTTACGTCTAGAGATTAGAGAATGGACGAGAAGATTTAACATCTCTAAGTTAAGTCTAGAGATTAGAGAATGGGCGAGAAGATTTAACAACTCTAAGTTACGTCTAGAGATTAGAGAATGGACAAAAAGATTCAACATCTCTAAGTTAGGTCTGGAGATTAGAGAATAGACGAGAAGATTTAACAACTCTAAGTTACGTCTAGAGATTAGAGAATGGACGAGAAGATTTAACAACTCTAAGTTACGTCTAGAGATTAGAGAATAGACGAGAAGATTTGACATCATTAAGTTACGTCAAGAGATTAGAGAATGGACGAGAAGATTTAACAACTCTAAGTTAGGTCTAGAGATCAGAGAATGGAAGAGAAAATTTAACAACTTTAAGTTAGGTCTAGAGATTAGAGAATAAACGAGAAGATTTGCCAAGAGAGGACAGGGAAATGAGTCGGCAGTAAAGGCTTACTACAAAGTCGTTCACATGTTATGTAGTGAGATCTAGCTTATTGTCGACGGTGACTACGTCTAAAGGTGGTAGCCTACTAACAGAGATGGAAGAAATGTGTCATGATAAGAAGACTGCGATAAAAGCCGCCACCATTTTTTCGAATGAAATTTTAAAATCTCGATTTCAAACTAAGAGATAAAGCCGCAGAATTCAACGCTTTCTTTAGTTTGTAAACCGGATACATCAAGTAGCTAGCTATTTATAGTTTTTCTAACATATATGAAAATCTTGACTAGCAATGCATTAGTTAGGTGTGGAGAGCTGAGAACTTAACAAAGGTAGCTTTTACAGAAATAGTCCAGCTTAAGTCGGTATACGTAGAACTAAAAGCATGGTGATTGGGCTAAACAAAAACTATTGGTAAGAATATTTCTAATTGCACAGATTTATTATTGTTAGTCTACATCTTTTATAATTTTAATTACGACTGATTCAAACTAATTGATACAATTACACGTAATATATGCATTTTTTTCTAAAGTATTTTTTTTACAAAGTTTATATCAACTCACTCTGTTTGTCGGTCTGTCTGTCTGTCTAGTAAAAAGTTTGTACACGTTATTTTTCCAATACTTATTCTCAGATCATGTTTAAACTTGCACAAGACAGGAATCAATTGTTTTAATTATTAAATTATTACTGTTAATTAATATTTTTATTAGTTTTTATTGGCAATAATTATTTTATTTGATATTGAACAAGAGTAAAAACTTCTAGAGTATTTTGAGATATAGTTGTATGTCGAGATTTTTCACCTTAGATAACAAAATTTGTTGTTGTTTTTTAAAGATTTATTTTATTTTGCTTTTTTTTTTTTTTTTCAATGAAAAAAATAATTTATTTATTTAAAAGTTTATTACATTATTTCAACATAAAAGTAGAAGATCTATTTTTTTTAAATATCTTTTACTAGTTTAAGATTCAATAATAACATCTTAATGAGACGTGTTATGAAAGGTGTTATGTTTAGGTCATTGTTTACTTCTAGCTCATGGATTGATACTTACGTCTTGCCATCAATTATATTCAAAAGTGTTTGCTTGTGACGTACAACATCTGTATCTGTTGGACATATAGCCTCCACGTCTTGTCGGTTCAACAAACCCGGATACTTAAAACATAGAGCGTTCAGTGCAGAGAATAATGGTAGCTGCTCCTGTGTCTCTTGAGTTGACTTCAAATACAGAAATATTGCATCGACAATGGAAGATGCAACGTCCTTAAGAAAAATAATAAGTTTTGAAACTTCAATGACTAAGAATTATACTTGGTAAAAAAAACAAAAAAAAAACTTTAAACTAGACCTAATGACATAAAAGCAGAAATGAAAGAAAAAAATCTAATAATTATAGATATTCCTTTATATATAATAATCATAACACTGACAAAAATTGATGTTTTCATTCAAAATAATTATTTAATTTTTTTATTATTTCACAAAATTGTGTGTTTTGGTGTTGTTTTTTTTGTGTTTTTGAAGAGAGTGATAAACAACGTGACATTTTTTTACATTTGTATATGAGTTTATTTCCTAACAGACCCATTTAGAACTTGACTCCTGGGGCCCCTCGATGTCAGACCCATTTAGAACTTTCCTCCTGGGGCCCCTCGATGTCAGACACAAATGTAAGGGAGGAAAGGAATGGGGACTATTATAGCCAAGAAACTTGCACACTCCTATTTTATATTCATTGTTTCATTCACCTATTCTTATAGTATGTCACTAGCCCCTCTCACAAATCTCAAATTTAGCAGGTGGATCGCAGGTTTGTAACAGGTGGAGGAGACCTGCGGCAGCTGAAGCCCATTTACAACAGGTAAAGCATGTGTACAAAAAAAATCTAGGAAATTACTTATAAGTGGAAAATAGAATGGAGAGTGGTACCTGGATTAACTGTTTCCTTTCCACGGGGCCCCGCTTTCCACTTTAAGCCAAAACAGAACACTGAGAGTAAAGATGCCTAGCAGTAAGAAGTGGGCTGACAGACAGGTAATATGAATACAGACATTGCGATTTATAGAGCAGTTGATGTTAAGGTCATCTGTTGGTGTGGCCCACGGTTTACGAGGGTGCCATGTGACCAGCACAAGAAAAAAACTCCTTTTTTTTTCTCGAACTAATGTCAGATACCCATTAAAGCTGAGTAGACTCAGGGGCGCCATAAAGATCCCGGGATCTCTCGGTTCTGAAGCCAAGTACCTTATAACTATTTTGGCTAATTTTCGTTACATTGGTGTTTTAACAAAAATCTTACTTTTTGAAATAACGCCAAGGTCTTCATTATATCAGTAATGAAATATCCTGCAACATGACTTGGCCAAGCTGATATGTCCAACAGAAAGCTTATATGGTCAATCATTTTCTCTGGACATCGTTTAGCTAATTCTTGCAGAATCCGAAGAACGCACACTTGCCAGTTTGTATTCCTCTGAGCCTTCTCAAACAGCATCTGAATATCTTCACTGGTAATAAGCTGCACATCAAATAAATCAGTCCACAAGTTTATATAAGTATGTATTATGTATTAGTAAAATGAATACAAAAAGGGACTTGTCATAACACACATAAACATGATACACATACCTTTGCCTGTTTCTTAGACACTTCTTGCAAGAGATTAGCCAAAGAGTTGACCAAATTTACATCGCAACTTTTTATCATTTTTTCAAAGCAAATTCTGAAATGATCTTCAAAAGCCCTTGGATTGCTTGGATAGACGCTGGTGATTACCACTAAAAGAAAACGATTTTAATGTTTCTCAATATTAAAGTAAACATTTTCAAGTGTCTATAAATTACGGATTATCAATAAACACCAGTTTCCAAGTTACAACTTTGAAATGCAAATCAATTAATTTCTTTCTGTCCCGATGTGGATGTGTTTCAATGCGTACGTTCATACAAGAAGTATTTAGACATTTGATATTTATAGCATGAACATCATTTTGTCAATGAACAAAGCTTTCTTTGTAAGTGTTACTAGAAACTATAAAATTATTATTTACTTTGAAATGCGGTGTGCAATCTCGCTTATTTTATTTAAAAATAAATTATTATCAGTTAGAAGCAGAGGCGTAGCGAGCATAACTAGCACTCAGAGCATTTAGAGCACCATACTTTAATGCCCCTCCCCCAGGGTAAAATTACATTTTAAAAAAAAAGAAATATCGTTAATTAAAAATAATAGACATAGCATATAATAACTGTATAACATTGAGTATTTAGTTGTTGTTATTGTGTCCAAGTAAAACATACTTAGGGTTTCAAGGTCTTCAGTTTCAAGAAATAATTCTATCATTTCATTCAAAAATAGGGATGCAGCTTTTCGACCAGATGGCGAATTAACAAAATACGTTAATAGCGATTTCATCGTTTCGGAAATCATAAATTCCTTTTCACTTGTTTTCTTTAACATCTCTGGTACAAGGGAAGCAGCTAACTCCATTTTGTTTAAATCTCCAAGCTAGCAAGGGCAGACAAGCAAACAAATGAATAAATTTGTTACGAAAAAAAAAAGAAAGGAAGAGTAAATTTTAAAATGTAAATGAATAACTTATAATCCAAGATCAATAATTAATCAGCTTCAAATATCAAGATCAGAATATATTGAAGAACATTAAACAATATTGCAATTATATATATGTGTATGTGTGTGTGTGTGTGTGCATTTGAAGCCAATACCTGTTATGCAACGTTAAAATTGTAATTTTAAAGTGAAATACAACAATAAGATAAGTGACCACATTTTACAAAGATATGTTGTTTCGTTTTCCATGGTTAAAGAGGGTGTCATGAGACCAGCACAACGTATATACCTTTACCCAAAAAGTGTCAGGCACCCATTAGAGCTGGGTGGACCCCCAATATCCCATCCTAGAAGGGAACGGTCCACTTTACAACGCTGCCTTACCAAAAACATTTCGTTAGAACCTTTTTTTTTAATTTTCCAGTATCATACCCCAAAACACTCTGCGTTGCAAGGGGAGGGGAGCTTCGGGGCTCACAAACCTCGAGAATTGAATTCCCCCCCCCCAAGGGAGTGGAATTACGTGACTGTTCTATTGGGTTTTTTTTTATTGGAGGTGACATTGTAATGCTAAAACATCCCTTGCCCTAGCGTTGCCAAGAGGGCTTGGAGGTTTAAAAAACTAAAGCAAACTAAAGTCAACACATTCAATGAGCGTAGCCAAATGGGGGGCTTGTGTTTAACCCCCCTTCAGAGGGCCTTGAGTTTAAAGACACCCCTAATGGGGGTTTTGAGGTTTAAAACCACCCTTATCAATAACACAAGAAAAAATAAAGCCAATGGCAGCCATCAAATTCAGCCTTGGCTATGCCAAAATCATATTTTGGCTTTGAATTCTAGAAACTTTAAAGGGTAAAAAGGTATTGTTTTGATTGAAACAATTACAAAAAAAAAATTCATCTGAGTTGAACAGTCGTAGATATTTGCACACCTGTAGAAGGAGGGTGTTAAGAAATGTGCATCTGTTTCAGCCAAGAGTTATGAAAGATTGAATTTGATTGATGACAAATATGCAATTACAGTAAACAACAAATGATAACTGGACATTTTAACAGTTTTGTCCATAGTCTGCCGGAATAAGGACAATACCCCAAAAATGTGAGAATATATATCTTTCTTGTCCCGGACATATTAACCCTAGATCTAAAGACACTTTAAGATCAACAGGAAATAGAAAAAGTATTTAAACAAGGTTACAAAGACAGTTTGTGTGGAAACACAAACTGAAAATCGGCCCCCGATGTATCTAGCTAGAGTCTTCACCAGGATTCAAACACGGTACATCTGATTCCAAGTGCTTTACCACTCAGCCACAGCAACTCCATAAATTCATTTAGAGTACACTTATATTTTTAAAAATAATAATTATTAACTTTATTCAAAATTAATAATATGTTACATGTAATAAAGAGAAATTAAAAATGATTTATTCTTCTTTAAAATTAGATAAATTGTCAACACACAAAAAAATTCTAGACCTATTTTAGTTAGGTAGTGAGCTAGCTAGAAATGACTTGAAAAGACTTGGAGATGTAGGTCTAAGTGCACTAAACATTCCCCTCGCAAAATAAAGATTGATATCTCCATTGTGATTTGTCATACAAACTAGACATACATCTAGCTAGATCTAGACCTAGTTTTAGATCTAAATCTAGATTCAAGATCTAAGTCTAGGTCTAGAATTTAGACTGTCAAGTGTAGGCCCTACAATGATGTTTTCTAGACGTCGCAAGTTTAGATGAGGCGTTGCCTTGCCAACAATTTATTCCGTATGTTAACAGTATAGTCGCGCGGTAAAAAGTCTCAATGATCTTCTGGTTTAGTTTAAAGCTATTGAGTGTGTATAGAAAAAAGAGTCGCTGGGCTGTTTTCTTTGTCAGAGTTCCAAGGTGGTCTTCCCATGAAAGCTTGTTGTTGATGATAACGCCTAGATATTTATATGCGTTTACTTGTTCAATAGATGTAGTGTTTATTTGCATTTCACGTATAGTTTGTTTTTTCTTTCTAAAATCTATTATAAGTTCTTTAGTTTTTGTAACATTCAGTTCTAGAAATGTGTCGGTGCACCAGTTTGTAAACTCTACTATCGAGCTACGATACTGAGTTTTGTCTCCTGAAATCAGACCGACTATTGCAGTATCGTCAGCGAATTTAATGAGTTTAACTGAGTCATAGATGCTTCTAATGTCATTAGTGTAGAGTGTATAGTACAGGAGAAAGTACACAACCATGTGGAGCACCCGTACATAGTACTCGAGTTGACGATTTGGTGTTGTTGACTTTAACGTACTGAGGTCTTCGGTTTAAAAGTTTAGAACCCATGCTTGTACGTAAGGGCTTACATTTAAGTTACTGAGTTTGTTTATCATTAGATGTGGCTGTATGGTATTGAAAGCCGAGGAGAAATCTACGAAGAAGACTCGTGCATATGTTTTGGGTATATCGAGATGCTTATAAAGCTGGTCCAAAAGCAATAGAATGGCATCCTCAGTTCCTCTAGCTGCTTTGTATGCAAATTGGTGAGGGTCTATGCTTTTATTTACTTTTGCTACAAGTTAAGCATATATTTTTCAAAACATTTCATAACAATGGGTGTTAGGGCTACTGGGCGGAAATCTTTTAAGCAATCTATTTTTGGTTTCTTTGGCACTGGTATGATCTCTGAAGTTTTCCAGATGTGTGGAATTACGCACGTTTGTAATGAGTGGCTAAAGATGTGACAGAAGATTTGCTCCGTACATAGCTTGATCAGCTGGCCACTAATTTTGTCTGGTCCAGAAGCTTTTGTTACGTCTGCTCTTTTAAATAACAAGGTCACTTCATCCTCAGTTACAAAACTGACGTAGGGCTCTTGTTTTCCTTTGGACAGAGTGTTGAAAAGTTCTTTGTGTAGATCAACAAAATCTTCTTTGTCAAAACGAGAATAAAAATAATTTAGTTCATTGGCGAATTTCTCATCATCCGCCACTGAAATTTGTTCTCGTTTTGAGTCGCAGCCTGTTATTTTCTTCAATCCTTCCCAGCATTGTTTTGAGTTGTTATTTGCAAAGAAATTCTCAATTTTTTCTTTGTATGTTTTTTATGTTTTTTATTGATTCAACCAAAAAAATAAATCTCTTTGTCATAACTTTCTTTCCAATCCTTTGAACAGTACCTTTTTAAGCTATTGAATATTAGGACACACAATTGTTAGGTTAAATTGTAAATTTGGTATAATTTTTAGCGGCCCTTAGTCTGTTAAACCGTTGAGGCACTATGCAAGATTTGTCAACCGTCTTTCTTCATTTCTCTCTGTCTTTTGCCTTATTTAGAACCTCTTTCAATGGAAATCTATTCAAAATGATCTCAATTAAAACAACGAAACCATTTTGATTAGGTTTCCCTATTTGAATTATCTAGATACATTTCATTACATTGAAACAAAACATGACATAGGCCTACATGACAATTAAATGAACTCACCCAATGTAATAAATAGCCAACAACGCTCAAAAATACCAAAAAGTGACCAGAGGGTAACATTGTTAATTGTGAATCAGAACTATCTTCCCTAAGACATGTCAGGCAGATGGACACAAAGACTCCAAAATCCACGTCTGAAAACACTTGACCATCTCTAAATAAAAACAAGAATAGTTATAATTGAAATTTTTTTTTAAAAGTGATAGGAGTCCACCTTTCATTTAATACTATACTATTGTAATTACTATTGTAATTGGGAGAAACCGAAGTTGACACCCAAATAGAAAAAATATTTAAAAAAAAAACACAACTTTAAAAAATTATTATAGTAGCTAGATAGATATTAACGACTACCCATACGCCGGCTCATTGAAAAGTGCACCACACGACACTATCAACTCAATAAACTTGACAACCTTAGGCTCAAAAGCAAAGGAACACTTCAATGTCCAATAAAATCATAGCCAATTGACAACACGTAACATTAACTGTACAATTCCTTCACCCTTGATAGTCGTTCCGTTGTTTTTACTCTTGTACAGTTGAATCAAACTCTACTGGCCTCTCTGCATTGGACTTGAACTGGATTCGACTGTTCCGGACAGACTTCACACTTTAGGCTCGCTGTACCGGACCTGATCGTAGGTTGTGACCTCGTCTTGTACTCACGATGTGTTTTGTGGTTCTACTTAGAACCTATCCGTTTTCTTCTTCTTCCTCGTTCTCATTGTTATGTTGGAGTGTTCAGATGACTAGACCAATACATGAGATGAACTGCGCAGTGGTTTCCAGATCAGGGAGCTCTCCATAGAGTTTCCTTTCTAGTGGGGTGATTTGGGGCCAATGTCTTATACGGGCCTCTTGGTATAGAGAGCAGTTTTGGAGAACGTGGTCTGCATTCTCTGGTGATTCTCCACATGGGCAGATTTCACTGGTTCCAATTTTGAGCTTCCTGTACATGTGTTGTCGCATTCTGTTGTGTCCGGTCCTGAGTCGAAAGATTAGACGTTGGTCTTGTCGGGATAGCTTATAGTAAGCGTCATCTTTCTTGTGATTTGGATGAGAGCTCGTCCATTTCTCATTTATTTTATTTACGATTAATTTCTTCAATTCTTCTGGATAGAAAGCCTGGATCTTTCAAGAAACGTAACCGTGTCGTCACTCGTCGCAATTGACCGTTGTCAATCTTCATGATTGACCGCTCGTCTAGCGCTGGCCTGTGTAGCTTGTGCCATCTGACTAAGGACTCACACACAAAAATCGTTGTCCGCATCACCACCAGTGTTATAAAAATATCAGGTGAAACGAAAGAAATTGCAAGGCTACAAAAATAGTTTATAATGAAACTTGAACTTTGAATCGGCCTCCGAAGTTGTCCAATCAGGCAGGTAAAAGGGCAGGTTTTAATGTTTTCAGAAAACTATCAACAACCCTAACCCTATCAACAACCCTAACCCTACCAACAACCCTAACCCTACCAACAACCCTAACCCTATCAACAACCCTAACCCTATCAACAACCCTAACCCTATCAACCCCCCTAACCCTATCAACCCCCCTAACCCTACCAACAACCCTAACCCTACCAACAACCCTAACCCTACCAACAACCCTAACCCTATCAACAACCCTAACCCTATCAACAACCCTAACCCTATCAACCACCCTAACCCTACCAACAACCCTAACCCTATCAACAACCCTAACCCTATCAACAACCCTAACCCTACCAACAACAAAAACCCTATCAACAACCCTAACCCTATCAACAACCCTAACCCTATCAACAACCCTAACCCTATCAACAACCCTAACCCTACCAACAACCCTAACCCTATCAACAACCCTAACCCTACCAACAACCCTAACCCTATCAACAACCCTAACCCTATCTACAACCCTAACCCTATCAACAACCCTAACCCTATCAACAACCCTAACCCTATCAACCACCCTAACCCTATCAACAACCCTAACACTATCAACCACCCTAACCAAATCAACAACCCTAACCCTATCAACAACCCTAACCCTATCAACCACCCTAACCCTATCAACCACCCTAACCCTATCAACAACCCTAACCCTATCAACAACCCTAACCCTACCAACAACCCTAACCCTATCAACAACCCTAACCCTATCAACAACCCTAACCCTATCAACAACCCTAACCCTATCAACAACCCTAACCCTATCAACAACCCTAACCCTATCAACAACCCTAACCCTATCAACAACCCTAACCCTATCAACAACCCTAACCCTATCAACAACCCTAACCCTATCAACAACCCTAACCCTATCAACAACCCTAACCCTATCAACAATCCTAACCCTATCAAAAATCCTAACCCTATCAACAACCCTAACCCTAACCCTAACCCTAACCCTAACCCTAACCCTAACCCTAACCCTAACCCTAACCCTAACCCTAACCCTAACCTAACCCTAACCCTAACCCTAACCCTAACCCTAACCCTAACCCTAACCCTAACCCTAACCCTAACCCTAACCCTAACCCTAACCCTAACCCTAACCCTAACCCTAACCCTAACCCTAACCCTAACCCTAACCCTAACCCTAACCCTATCAACCCCCCTAACCCTATCAACCCCCCTAACCCTACCAACAACCCTAACCCTACCAACAACCCTAACCCTACCAACAACCCTAACCCTATCAACAACCCTAACCCTATCAACAACCCTAACCCTATCAACCACCCTAACCCTACCAACAACCCTAACCCTATCAACAACTCTAACCCTATCAACAACCCTAACCCTACCAACAACCAAAACCCTATCAACAACCCTAACCCTATCAACAACCCTAACCCTATCAACAACCCTAACCCTATCAACAACCCTAACCCTACCAACAACCCTAACCCTATCAACAACCCTAACCCTACCAACAACCCTAACCCTATCAACAACCCTAACCCTATCTACAACCCTAACCCTATCAACAACCCTAACCCTATCAACAAACCTAACCTTATCAACCACCCTAACCCTATCAACAACCCTAACACTATCAACCACCCTAACCAAATCAACAACCCTAACCCTATCAACCACCCTAACCCTATCAACAACCCTAACCCTATCAACAACCCTAACCCTATCAACAACCCTAACCCTATCAACCACCCTAACCCTATCAACCACCCTAACCCTATCAACAACCCTAACCCTATCAACAACCCTAACCCTATCAACAATCCTAACCCTACCAACAACCCTAACCCTATCAACAACCCTAACACTATCAACCACCCTAACCAAATCAACAACCCTAACCCTATCAACAACACTAACCCTATCAACAATCCTAACCCTACCAACAACCCTAACCCTATCAACAACCCTAACACTATCAACCACCCTAACCAAATCAACAACCCTAACCCTATCAACAACCCTAACCCTATCAACCACCCTAATCCTATCAACAACCCTAACCCTATCAACAACCCTAACCCTATCAACCACCCTAACCCTATCAACAACCCTAACCCTATCAACCACCCTAATCCTATCAACAACCCTAACCCTATCAACCACCCTAATCCTATCAACAACCCTAACCCTATCAACAACCCTAACCCTATCAACCACCCTAACCCTATCAACAACCCTAACCCTATCAACCACCCTAATCCTATCAACAACCCTAACCCTATCAACCACCCTAATCCTATCAACAACCCTAACCCTATCAACAACCCTAACCCTATCAACAACCCTAACCCTATCAACAACCCTAACCCTATCAACCACCCTAACCAAATCAACAACCCTAACCCTATCAACAACACTAACCCTATCAACAATCCTAACCCTACCAACAACCCTAACCCTATCAACAACCCTAACACTATCAACAACCCTAACCCTATCAACCACCCTAACCCTATCAACAACCCTAACCCTATCAACCACCCTAATCCTATCAACAACCCTAACCCTATCAACCACCCTAATCCTATCAACAACCCTAACCCTATCAACAACCCTAACCCTATCAACAACCCTAACCCTATCAACAACCCTAATCCTATCAACAACCCTAATCCTATCAACAACCCTAACCCTATCAACAACCCTAACCCTATCAACCACCCTAACCCTATCAACAACCCTAACCCTATCAACCACCCTAACCCTATCAACAACCCTAACCCTATCAACCACCCTAACCCTATCAACAACCCTAACCCTATCAACAACCCTAACCCTATCAACAACCCTAACCCTATCAACAACCCTAACCCTATCAACCACCCTAACCCTATCAACAACCCTAACCCTATCAACCACCCTAACCCTATCAACAACCCTAACCCTATCAACCACCCTAACCCTATCAACAACCCTAACCCTATCAACAACCCTAACCCTATCAACCACCCTAACCCTATCAACAACCCTAACCCTATCAACCACCCTAACCCTATCAACAACCCTAACCCTATCAACCACCCTAACCCTATCAACAACCCTAACCCTATCAACAACCCTAACCCTATCAACAACCCTAACCCTATCAACAACCCTAACCCTATCAACCACCCTAACCAAATCAACAACCCTAACCCTATCAACAACACTAACCCTATCAACAATCCTAACCCTACCAACAACCCTAACCCTATCAACAACCCTAACACTATCAACCACCCTAACCAAATCAACAACCCTAACCCTATCAACCACCCTAACCCTATCAACCACCCTAACCCTATCAACCACCCTAACCCTATCAACAACCCTAACCCTATCAACCACCCTAACCCTATCAACAACCCTAACCCTATTAACCACCCTAACCCTATCAACAACCCTATCCCTATTAACAACCCTAACCCTATCAACAATCCTAACCCTACCAACAACCCTTACCCTATCAACAACCCTAACCCTATCAACCACCCTAACCCAATCAACAACCCTAACCCTATCAACAACCCTAACCCTATCAACCACCCTAATCCTATCAACAACCCTAACCCTATCAACAACCCTAACCCTATCAACAACCCTAACCCTATCAACCACCCTAACCCTATCTTCGCCAATTTAAAAAAGAAGAAGAGACGTATACCTATCGATTGTGTTGTGCCGATATTATCACGTTATACACTAAACCACAAGGTAAGAAATATATAATGGTTATTATTGTTACATTGCTAATATTCATATGTATTTAATGAACTAATTGTTACTAAGATATGGTTCAATGTGAACCTGGCCTTACTGATGTTATTGAATGATTATTTAATTTGTTTTTAATTCATTTTTAATATGAACTTTCACTGCTTAACATAGACAAAATTAAAGAGTAATAGGCTTACTTAATATTTCCTTAACTCTTCCGATCATGCAGATGTACGGAAAAAAGTATTTTTTTTTATCTAGGGATAAACAAACTTGGTTGTATTTGCAAATATCATGAGCGATGCCGAGAGGAGTTTTGAGTTCAACCCTGTCCCCTCCTCTCAATGGAGGTTTTAAAGTTAAAACTTCCCTCTTCGATTAAAAAAAAACAAACACTAAAGCAAACTAGCGTAGCCAGGGGGGAGGGGGTATTGAGTTCACCCCCCCCGCACACACACACTAATAAAAAGCTACAAATCTAGAAAACTACCGTCTCAATATTACATAAATGTAGAGATTAAAATGCCCTTTTCCGTAAAGAAAAGCAAAGCTACAATTACTAAATAATTTATATTAGTAGCTAAAAAGTGGTTTTGATTCGGTACACAACGTTTTGGCGACTCCTATTTAGCTTTGCGGCGCTTTGTCGTATACATATATATAGGGCGTACTGGCATCTGTTTAAATAGGGAGGAAAAAACATTACTTTTCTTGTATTTTAACGTTTGTTATTAATTTATTAGTAGTTTTAAGTTAGGCAATCCGTCACTGAGTACCGGCACCTACTTTTTTACAAAAGAGCATTGTATATATACATCATGGGCGTAGTCAGTTTTTTTTTCCCCCGCCACACACACACACATATATACATATACATATATATATTGTGTGTGTGTGTGTGTGTGTGTACATAATAGATCTTTATTACATTCTAACCCTTCATTCTTTCGAAAGACGTTTATTGTAGCCTAGTATCACGGTCAAGAAGATCGTTAATGGATCTTTTGCCTATGATGATCTTGGTGTTAAAGAGCTTGACTATCAGTTTCTCTTGTGAGTTGATCTTTGTCAGGGCTGCTGAGATCTTATAACCGTGATGCCGAAGATTTCGAAGATGTCAGCTGTTAAGATGAGTTAAGCCTTACTTGAACATGTCAGCCGATAAGATGAATTACTGTGACGTGCTGTGTATTTTATATCTCTAGATATTAATGTAAACTAGTAGATTCAATGAAGAAGATCCTTTTTGATTCAAACACAAAAACTTTAATTCTCAACTTGAAAACAGGAACATATAATACAGCATTTACAAAGCTAACTGTATCAAGAAATATAAAATATTCAGATAACTACTAGATTTAGTAGAAGTACAAAACTAACTCAAGAGTAATATACGTCTTGCTTCTATGAGTTTCTACCTACGAATGACGATTCTAGAACCCGCGTCTTTGTTCTACCCATGTGTCTGTGTTGAACTTTTAATTATCATAATTGCTTAGCCAATCAAACCACCTCTACAACCAATCAAATACTTTTCTATCAAACGTTATATGCGTGGTCACTGGATGTTTGCAACGTCATTGGAAAACCCCAGCAACCTTGAACAGAATTTAATTAAATTTAATATTTTAAATGACAACTTGGCCTTGATACGTGACACCTAGAATAGGTTCTCCTGGAGTAGTAGGAAAATAGTGGACACCCACACTTGCAGCAAGGGGGTTTGGGGAAGCGTTGCAAGCTCCTCCAGCGGGTTTCTTGGCAAATCCCCGTCGCCAAGCACTATTTCTGGTATTTAAAACACACAAAAAATGTATATTCTGAGGTATCTACAGTGCATTATCCTGCTATTAAAATTTTTAGTTCAAAAACCTAATCTGCTATTCTTACTTACATAGGACTTAGGTCCTCCTGCGCCGTTCGGCGCATTGGGCGGCAACCTGCTTCCACAAAAATCTGTCACTGGCAATGTCTGAAGCCTCTTTCCACCTGGTGTCCGCTGCTGTGTGGCGGCAAGTTGAACTAGGATGTCCCTGTTTGCGCTTTCCTCGTAATGGCCGTCATCGCAACTCTTATTATGTGTAATTAATTTTGTCGGAGAATATGTCCCGCAAACCTTACGCGACGCTTTGTCACAACCTTACTAAGGTGTCGACTTTCAGTTCGGCATAGCATTTCCTTGATTGAGACCCGATCTCTATAATTGACTCCTAAAATCCGTCTTAGCCATCTTTGTTGAGTCACATTTAGTCTTTTTTTTTCAATTTCGACAGATGACAATTCACTGCATTTTGTTAATGGAGCCTAGCGACTGGTAGAAATTTGTTATCTCTCTTGGCTACGCTCTTAAAATTAGGTGACTGTAAATTGTTTCAGATTTAATATCGAAAAGAAAAGTTTTACCGTCAAAATCAGCTGTTGATGGGTTTTAAACTAGAAATTTGAGTGTATAATTTGCATTTTTTTTATTGAAGAGTCATTTTTTAGCTTCAACCCCCGTGGGAGCGGGTTAAAACTCAACCCCCCCCCCCTTTGGCTACGATCATATAATTTTAAGCGTGTAATTTGCTTTTTTTTTATATTGAAGAGGTATTTTTTTAGTTGCAAACCCCTGTTGGCTACGCTCATAGAATCTGGTGACTGGTGCATGCTTTAGTCTTATATTGAAGAGGGGTTTTATCGTTAAAAAAATTCGGAGAGAGGTTTTAAAATCAAAATCTACCTTAGAAATGCACTTGGAATTTGGGGATTGTCGTTATTATTTTCCGTTCGTGTTATAGAACCTCAAACCCCCTGGTAGGGGGTTTTAAACTCAAAACCCATTGGCTGTGCTGGAGCAAGCGATGGCTTAATATTAAACTCTCACCTAAAATAAACAGAATGAAAGCAAAAAACCAGTCACTAAATTCCGCCCCCCCCCAGCGGGGGGGGGGGGAATTTCATTTAGGGGGGGGGGTTGAATTCCAAAACCCCCACCTGTCTACGCCCATGATATACATACATACATGTAGTATAGTTCTGGCAATTAAATAGTGCAAAATACTTTGTGCTAAAAGCAAACATGTTAAGAAATTGGATCGTGCTACGTTCAAGTGTCCACAAAACTTGCACATATTCTGTTTTGTGTTCTAGGTATGAAAACTGATACCCTCCTGCGTAGCTTAGTTAAACTTTCAAGACTAAAGAGCTATTGATTACAAATAAGTCGAGGAAATGCATGGTGAATGTTTGTAAGATGTACAATAATTAGCATGCTCTGGTACTTACTTAAAAGATTTAGATCCCGCTTCAATCAAAGCTTTGACTGCTTTATTTAATGTGTCGGTAGAAGACAAAGGTAGATTATCGTCCTTTAAAACACCATCCAACATTTTCATCACTTCTATAAATGCAGCTTTGTCTCCCTTTAAAGTGGTAAAACGAAACATTATAGAATAAAACGTGTGTACATTTAAGATATTCTATTTACAGTCAACAATGACGATGTAACGTCTATTGTCGTATACACATTAAATTCCCACGAATAGGTTTGGACTAGACAACACTGAGCAGGCTATTAGAGAGACGCGCTTTATAAAAATCAGACACTAATATTATGAACAATATTTCAATGTCAAAAGCGAAAATTTACATAGTAATAAAGATTTTACTTACTTTTTCATCAAGTACCATCATTCTTGCGGTATTCACAGCCAGACGATGAAAAACTTCATGCTTGATTTTTATGAATTTCATTGAAAGATTCATCAGGACTTTTCCGTAAGACTTTCCCAATGTAAACCTTCTGTCAGTACAAACACATATGGACAAAACCAAAATAGATAGATAGATAGATAGATAGATAGATAGATAGATAGATAGATAGATAGAAATCAATACTATACGAATTATTTCCATTTTCTATATCAAGAAAAATTAATTAATTACAACTATTTAATCGCTTAATTAAAACAGTTTTAGAACAAAAAATGAACATACTACTATATCTGTGCCTGATAAAGGCTTGCATAGAGATTTAAAATAACAATATTGTAATACTTTATAGGTTATGGCTGAAATAAATATAAATACTTAACTTTTATACTGCTCATAAATGCTATATAATAAAATACAGAAAATTGCCAGTCACAAATTTTCATTTCATAAAACTTTTAAATCGTCCAGTCTAGATCTGTATAGCCTATTTATGTCTCTGGATTATTATTATTATTATTATTATTATTCAACTTGATCCGAGAAGGGGAAGTGGGAGAAATACCGTATACAAAATGTGTACTAGAAAGATATACAGAGTGAGTTGATGTAAGCTTTGTAATAAAAGAGAAAGACGCCCAACGGAGGAAACAATGCGAAGACCCACTAGGAAAATGTAGTTTAGTGAGACATAATTGGTCTTACATAGGGCGCCTCTAACGGTTTACAGAAGAAATTTTATCTTTTAATGGGATTCATTTTTTTCTTTTTCTGAAGTTTGTAAATTAAAAATTTTTTTAACTTGTAATTTTCCTTTCATATATTCTCAATATAACCATTGCATCTGTTGAATTATTGCTCTGTTGAGATTATCTATGAAACCATTGCATCTTTTTAATTGTTGCTCTGTTCAGCTTATCTATGAAACCATTGCATCTGTTGAATTGTTGCTCTGTTCAGCTTATCTATGAAACCATTGCATCTTTTTAATTGTTGCTCTGTTCAGCTTATCTATGAAACCATTGCATCTGTTGAAGTATTGCTCTGTTGAGCTTATGAACCAATGTATCTGTTGAATTTTGCTTGTTTATCTATTAAATGTTTTACCCAAAGCTATCAAAAATAGTGTCTGTCACACTATTCAGACAATCAATGTATTTCTCAAATTCTGTTCCATCCAAGTCATCAACAGAGTCTGGTGGCTGCAGAGACTGTAAAATATCGATTAAAGTGTCAATGATGTCAGTGTGTTCCTGAAAAAAAGCAAAAAAAAAAGCACATGTTTTAGTGTTCAATAAAGATAAGTGGGAAAGATATGAATATGTTAAAGTATTAAATTAGTGTTACCATGTTATTCTGTGAAAATATAAAAGTTAATGATCATACAGTAGAGTTTTAAAGAACTATTTTGTTGAAACATTATCTATATAAAAATATACCTCCCAATGTATCTTTCTGATTGTCTCCAAGATCATTTTACAAGCTTCCATCGTACTTTTACAAGGTTTTTTAAGTAGTGATACAATCAATTTAACCCACGTCTGTGAGAAAAGTTTCTCTCTAGAATGAAGATGTTTTATTGAATGTTATTGAAAATTCGTTGTGGTTAAGAAAAATTGTTTGTTATTCTAAATCATTGCATTATGAAATACCAAGTGGCGTAACTGCAGATTGTGGGAACGGGGGCTTGACCTTTTTGGGGTCCGCTGCATTTTGACATTCGACATGAAGACACGAGATAACGTACTTAATGAATATATAAGACCAAATTTCAATTGGTACATTACATAAGTATAATTTTTGTTGTTTAAATCATTAAGACTCTTTTATTGAATAACACCGCTGTTTATTGGCGAGATAATGCACAAGTGACACATCTCAATTCATATCGCCTCACGCCGTGCTTTCTGTGCAGAAAAAGCATCTATAACGTCATCTAGAATCTAGATCACTGCTGTCTAATATTTTTTGAATCTACGTGAATAGATTACATGGAAATGGCGTAATATTTTATATTGAATGTAAAAAAAATGTAGGACATTCTTTCGCGCCCCCTTCCTCAAGTTAGAAGACCAGGGAAACTTTCAAATTTGCCCCCCCCCCCCACTCTAGCTACGCCACTGGAAATACCTATAAAAGGTTTGTAAACACACAAAAAGGAGTTAGAATTATCTAAAACTACGGAAGTTTTATTTTTTTCTTTAAAAAAAAATAATCAATATTTATTTCAACAGCTAAATAGGTAAAGATTGCAAAGTAGATTGTAAAGTAAAGATTCTAAAGTAAAGATTGTAATGTTAAGATTGTAATGCAAAGATGTGGATTGTTATCTATTTCTATTCTATAGTAAGACTAAAAACCAAAAAAGATGAAAGTGACAACAGAACTCTTTAAACATCTCGTGACAGTTTTATTTATTTCTTAAAGATGCAAAGACTTACTTTCTATATAAGTCAAATAGAGCATTAACAACAGACAATGTCAACCCATTAGAATTCAAAAAGTGTACTTCCATTTCATCAATAACTTCCATGAATCTCTGCACAATGTTTTCAAAAGCTTCAACATTTACCTATAAAACAAAACAAAAAGCCATGTAGAAGAAGTATTTAATACTGTTTCCTGTCAGAAGACGTATAGACAATTTGTCAATATATAGATCTTCTCTAATCTAGCTCTTGTAGTAAAGGCTTCGAAACTGATTCGAATATTTTTTTCTAATTGCATGATAATTAACAGAACTTTTCAATTTTAACATCTAGATTTTGTAATGTCACTGACTTGGCGCAAATAGAGTGTGCATTGGAAGCGCATTGCGGATTTGCACGGGATGGAGATTTGTTTGTACACTGTAATCTCTAATTTTCTAAAATGCGTCCGGGTTTGTTTTTTTTTTTTTTTGCTGATTATTTATACATTATCTTATTACTATTATTCTTACATAAAACTTCAAAAGCCTGGCTAGGTATACAGTAAAGCCTGGCTAGGTATACAGTAAAGCCTGGCTAGGTATACAGAAAAGCCTGGCTAGGTATACAGTAAAGCCTGGCTAGGTATACAGTAAAGCCTGGCTAGGTATACAGTGTAATATAAAATGCTTTCTTTACTTAAAAAAGTACCTACTGATCGTTTCTTAGTGTTCAAAGATAGAAAAAATCTGTGTGCTGCATCAAATAAATCCAAGGCATAGTTATCTCCCTCTGAAGTGTATGTGCATTTTGCAGCAGCTATAAATAATTCAAAGACTTCACTGTAGAGCAGTTCTAGTTGACCTAGTTTCCTGATTGAGTTGAGTAGGATAGTGAAAGTATTGCATAGATACATAGGTTGATCGTTGCCTGGTCTTGTGGTCTGCGCTCTGGACTGTCATCCCAAAGGTTCAGGGTTTAAACCCTGTGCGCAACCATCCGCCACCGTAACACATGAGGTTCGGGCTAGGATGTAATGATCTTCATATTGAATATCATTGATAAGTAAACCCAATATGTACACCATAAATAAGCTAATCTAATTATGTACATCATAAATAATTTAATTCAAATATGTACATCATAAATTAGTTATTTGAAAAATGTAAATCATAGATAAGGTAACCCTAATATGTACATTATAGATAACCTATCAACCAATCTTACATCATAAATAGGTGTACCCTGAAAATTGAACATCATAGATAGGTTATTCCCAATATGTACATCATAGATATGTTAGCCCCAACTAAAACATCCTAGATAAGTAAAGGCCAAATGAAGTACATCCTAGATAAGTAAAGGCCAAATGAAGTACATCCTAGATAAGTAAAGGTCAAATGAAGTACATCCTAGATAAGTAAAGGCCAAAATGAAGTACATCCTAGATAAGTAAAGGCCAAATGAAGTACATCCTAGATAAGTAAAGGCCAAATGAAGTACATCCTAGATAAGTAAAGGTCAAATGAAGTACATCCTAGATAAGTAAAGGCCAAAATGAAGTACATCCTAGATAAGTAAAGGCCAAATGAAGTACATCCTAGATAAGAAAAGGCCAAATGAAGTACATCCTAGATAAGTAAAGGCCAAATGAAGTACATCCTAGATAAGTAAAGGTCAAATGAAGTACATCCTAGATAAGTAAAGGCCAAAATGAAGTACATCCTAGATAAGTAAAGGCCAAATGAAGTACATCCTAGATAAGTAAAGGCCAAATGAAGTACATCCTAGATAAGTAAAGGCCGAATGAATTACATCCTAGATAAGTAAAGGCCAAATGAAGTACATCCTAGATAAGTAAAGACCGAATGAAGTACATCCTAGGATAAGTAAAGGCCAAATGAAGTACATCCTAGATAAGTAAAGGCCGAATGAAGTACATCCTAAATAAGTAAACGCCAAATGAAGTACATTCTAGATAAGTAAACGCCAAATGAAGTACATTCTAGATAAGTAAAGGCCGAATGAAGTACATCCTAGATAAGTAAAGGCCGAATGAAGTACATTATAGACATGTGCGTAGCTTGGTGGGACGTTCGGGGTTATAACCCTTCCCCCCCCCTTTTCCGAAATGAAATTCCCCTCCCGTAGGGGAGATGGTGGAAATTTGTGACTATTTTTTTTCTCTTATATTTGAGATTTTAATGTCAAACCATAACTTGCCCCAACGCAGCCGGGGGGGGGGCTGTTTAAAATCTCCCTCCAGGGGGTTTTGAGGTTGAAATCCCACTCTTCAATAAAACAAAACAAATTACATGAGAGTTTTTTGTGGGGCGTTTTTTTCACGTTAAAAGCACCCTCTTCAATATTAAACTGAAGCAAACAACAGTCATCGAATTCTATGAGGTTGCCCTTCCAGAGGGCTTTGAGTGAAACCTCCATTCGTGAGTTTTGTGGTTAAAACCCCCTCTTAAATACAAAATTAAAGAGAATCCCCTCTCCTAGGGTTTTTAGTTTAAAACTCCCTTCAGATGGTTTTTAGTTTAGAAATCCCCCCCCACACACACACACATATGGTTTTGACGATACAACTCCCCTTTTTGATTTAAAAAAAAAGCAAACTACAATATCACCAAATTCTATGATCGTAGCCAATAGGGTTTTGAGGTAATTTACCCGTCCCTTTCCAACAAAGGAAAAGCAAAGCTAGAATTACTCAATTTCATGAGCGTAGCTAAAAGTGGTTTGAGATTTCTATTCCTCTTCAATAAAAAAGAAAGCAAAACCATACATACAATTTTCTGCCAGACGCTGCGCAGTGAATAGCAGACTTTGTTTAGACCTCGTCTTTTTCAAATAGAAGATTAGCAGGATAATGCACTGCATGTACACCTTTTTAGTTTTAAATACTGGAAATAATGCTTGGCAAAGGCGGGGTGCGTATACACACCTATCACAGACTATACACACCTATCACAGACTATACACACCTATCACAGACTATACACACCTATCACAGACTATACACACCTATCACAGACTATACACACCTATCACAGACTATATACACCTATCACAGACTATACACACCTATCACAGACGCTGATATATAAATGGGGAGAACAAATCCCATCAAACTCCCCAACCCATCAAAAAAAAATTATGACTACAGCCATTATTATAGGTAAGTTAACCCAAACATGTACATCATAAATAAACTAACCCCAAGTTTAACATCATAATCTTTGTAAATTCCACTGAGCCTTGGGAGACTTGTTCATGCAAGGGGAACAGTCCAAACTGGAAAAACGTGGAGCATTTTCGGATGTAGTGCTTGATCCTTTCAATGTCACAAATCTGTTGAAAATATTTTTTTTAAAAATATAAAGTATATCAATACATACCAAATATTCAAGATTGAAGTTATGTAAGCTTGATGGTTGTTTAGATAGTGTCACCACCTCAAGGTTGGTTCCATTGAGTGGATACCCCATTTTAGTATTATGCAAGGTATTCACAAGTCATGGTTTAATAAGGTGAACACTTTTAACCTTTAGTTAATCACAGTTAAGGGCAGTGAGTTGGTAATAGTCAGTTGACAGCAGTCAGTTGATACAGGCAGTAAGAACAGTCATTATGAGTGACAGTTAGTAGAAGTCAGTTATTGTAAGCAGCCACTATGGAGTAAAGCAGTTGAGACTTGTACCAGTTACTAAGTTATTACTTTATTCGCCAAGTGTTCTATATCTTATCTTATATAATACAGACGTTACTTCCTACGCGTCATGCATTTACTCTTGCATATTAACCAATGACTTAAATTCTGCCAAGTCACTGGTTTTCCTGGCTAGCTCAGGCAACCCATTCCTTGCTCTTATAGCACTAGGGAAGAAGGAGTATGTGTACCAATTTGTCCTAGCATATGGGATGAGGAATATGCCTTTATCTTTGTGTCTTTCAGAGTATTTTATTAAATTTTGTTTTTGTATTTGAAGATTATGGTTCAGTGTTTTATGTATAATTGCTACTTTACTTTTGAGTCTTCAGTCCTGAAGACTTTCTAAATTTAGTGATTTTACTAATGGTGTTACTCTAGTCAAATGTGAATATTCATTTGTTATGAATCTCACTGCTCTATTTTGTGTCTGTTCCAGTTTCTTAATGTTTTCTTGAGTTGAGGGGTCCCGAATGGAGGATGCATATTCTATTATTGGCCTAACCAAGATTAAATAACATTTTAGTTTTATGTTCTTATTTGATTTATAGAAATTTCTTTTAATAAATCCTAATGCTTTGTTTGATTTTTTTTTATAGTTTCATCAATATGTGGATTCCATGACAGTTTTTCATTTATTATAACACCTAGGTATTTTGCGTTTTTAGTCTGTGTTACTGGTTTGCCATGAATAAGATAAGTGGAATTAATTTGTTTTATTTTTTTTTGTTACTCTTAACAACTGACATTTTTCTGGGTGGAAAGACATGCTCCAATTTGATTACCATTTCTGTAATTCATCTAATTCTCTTTGTAAAATATCTGTGTCTTGTGTTGTTTTTATTGTTCTATATATTATGCAATCATCTGCAAATAATCTGACTTTTGTTCCTGAAGTAATGCAATTTGGTAAATCATTTATGTAAATTAAAAATAGTAGTGGACCCAAGACTGTTCCTTGAAGTACACCTGAGTTTACTGTTATCGGTGTTGATTTAGAGCCATTTATTATTACAGTTTGTTCTCTCCCTTTCAGAATATTTTTAATCCACTGATGCAGTGAACCATTAATGCCAAAATATTTTAATTTTTTAAGCAAACTATGGTGGTGAACTTTGTCAAAAGCCTTAGAAAAATCTAGTTAGATAGCATCTATTTGTTCACTAATATATATATAAAGGATTACTACTGATTATTCTTGAATTGTGTATCATATTCACTATGTGGTGTTTTTGTATATATTAAATGTATTATTTGTGTCTGCTACAAGCTGTGTCATTTCCTCATTTACGAATTTCTATAAGACTCAGAACATGCACACGAGAGCCCAATGTCACCACCACCACGCCTACATCAACAAACCACAACCAGTGTCAGAACATGCACACGAGAGCCCAATGTCACCACCACCACGCCTACATCAACAAACCACAACCAGTGTCAGAACATGCAAACGAGAGCCCAATGTCACCACCACCACGCCTACATCAACAAACCACAACCAGTGTCAGAACATGCACACGAGAGCCCAATGTCACCACCACCACGCCTACATCAACAAACCACAACCAGTGTCAGAACATGCACACGAGAGCCCAATGTCACCACCACCACGCCTACATCAACAAACCACAACCAGTGTCAGAACATGCACACGAGAGCCCAATGTCACCACCACCACGCCTACATCAACAAACCACAACCAGTGTCAGAACATGCACACGAGAGCCCAATGTCACCACCACCACGCCTACATCAACAAACCACAACCAGTGTCAGAACATGCACACGAGAGCCCAATGTCACCACCACCACGCCTACATCAACAAACCACAACCAGTGTCAGAACATGCACACGAGAGCCCAATGTCACCACCACCACGCCTACATCAACAAACCACAACCAGTGTCAGAACATGCACACGAGAGCCCAATGTCACCACCACCACGCCTACATCAACAAACCACAACCAGTGTCAGAACATGCACACGAGAGCCCAATGTCACCACCACCACGCCTACATCAACAAACCACAACCAGTGTCAGAACATAACATCGGTGACAGATAGCATGGATAGCAAAATGAAACAGACGTGTTTGTTTGTTTGTTTGTTTGTTTGTTTTTTTGTTGGTTGTTGTTGTTGTTGCCGTGTAAACCCTAATTGTATGCAAGACTTTACATTCACTGACTGGCTCATTCAAATGACGACAGTTTCTTCCATCGTCATCTTCTGTTCTACCCATCACTTACAGCAAAAGGATTGTCAACAAAGGTTAAGATCCTTCTGCCAATGTCTTTCATCTTAACATAAACTTCTTCCTCTAGGGAAGTAGCGTCTAAAAAACAGTAGACAGCATACTCCAGAAGTGAGTTGTAATTGTCTTTCACTTGACTCTCTCTGGAATGAAGGGAATTACTTTTCATTACAGTCTGGTGACACGAAATGATAGACTAGCTTAATAGAACATGTACATTACAATGATAAAATAATGCAAAGCTAAAGGATTTTATCTATGAAATTTTGCAATATTCTTAATTTTTAGTAAGCTAATATTCGATAATGTTAATATGTTAATATTTTGTAAAGCTAATATTAAGCATGTTAATAACTAGCAATGTTAATACTTAGTAATAATAATATTTAGAAGTCTAAATTTTTTGTAAACTCAATATTTTGTAGTGTTCATATTTTGTAAAGTTTATATTGACGAGGGTTAATATTTAGTAATGTTGATATTCAATAATAATATAATTTAATATTCTTATTATTTAGCCATGTTATATTTCATAATTTTAGCACTATTATTACTATTATTATTTAATAATGTTAATATTTAGTAATGTTAATATTTATTAATGCTAATTTGTAATAATATTTTCATTAGTAATATTTAGTTATGTTAATATTTTACAACCACATTGGAGTGCAGATACCACCAACGAAGATTACATTTTTAATTCTACTTGGAATCCGAGAAGTTGTTGATTTAGGGAGAACATTCCGAACCCGAAAACCGAATTCCCACAATTTACTTCGACAGCAGATGCCAAGCTTAAGCGGATTTTTTTTTTTTTGGTATCTTTTAGTGATTCTCCACATCCTTTTAATTTAGACCTAAGTATTTAAATTACACAATGTTTTCAAATGTTTAGCCATTCAAATGTATGTAACATCTCGTTTGCTTTTTATTTCCGAACTGATTTCCATGTTAACTTGTCTAGCTGCAGCCTTCAGTTTTGAAGTAAGATCTTGTACCTGGTCTGCATTTTTTCAAATGAGATCTACATCATATTCAAACCTGAGAATGAAAATAGGCTACAGAAACGTGCAGGGTATCATAAACCAAGAAAGAAAGACAAATAAGATTGTAATTTTACAATTCAACGCTCTGGCTGACTAGTAGGAAGAACTCCTGAGTACTGTGTAGAGACAACAATTGTATTTTATTTTGCCACAAAGCACAAGTACTGCAAAGACAGTCAAAGGGATAAATAATAACAATATACACATAATCAACAAACAATTTTTTTAAAATACTTTAATCTATTATTCTGCGGCCAACAATTACTCGTGAAATTATTCTGTCGAAAATGTCTGCGTATAACCACGTGCATCTCATACCTAACTTCTCAAATTGCAATTTGACATTCAATGATGCAATGACCATTTATACTTTGAGAACTGATTATTTTTAGTCAAAATACTATATGACTTAGGAGGATGTAAACGAAACGGTACTTTGTAATGTTTAATCTCATATTTAGTCATGTAATATTTAGAAATGTTCATATTAAGTAATCCGTGGGGGCGCGGTGGTTGAGTGGTTAAGCGCTTGCACGTGACACCCTGCTTGTTAACCGTTGGTCAAAGAAATAGATGATCTATCTGCCCTCTATAGATATGGTTTATTATCAGTATAAACAGCTGAATGATGGACTTGATCTAGAAGACAATATTTGTGAGTGCCTCTGGATGGAGAGCACCTCCTTAGATTTAGTTAGTGGTACTCACTTGAAGGTCTTAGTCTACTTACGTTACAGTGGCCAGTAATTCCCTCATAAATGTGTAGTAGGTTTGTGCATAGTCATCTCCAGATTTAGTTTCCTCTGATTTGATTGGTTTACAAACAGCAGACAAAATGTTTCCAACACTCTCCTTATCCAACTCCTGACAAAGAAAGTACCCTAATAGTTTCAGAAAGATTCATCTAGTGTTGGCTCTTCAACGGGAGTGAAAAATGGGAGGGGGGGGGAGCGCTGGAAGCCAAAGGGGCGGTAGGGCCACTGGGCACAAAAGGGACAGGCAGAGATGAAAGAAAAACAACAATCTAAAGATGCTCTGAAACAAAACGACTAAAATTATTTTTTGATTTATTTGGGACAAAAATCTCACAAATTATTTTCATCTTTTAATTAATTGACTGATCCAAACTAGAGATATCATTTATCCAATTACATTTAATATCACGTTTTTAAAAGTATTTTTTATGCTTTTCTTGTTTACATTTGTTGTTTCGTGATTTTTTTTTTACTAGTATTTGTCCGGGATAGGGCGCTGGTGGATTTGTTCAAGAAACAATAATAAAGACTCATCTAGAGTCTAGTTCTTTTTTTTTCCGAGAAAAAGAACGAAAACTGATAACGATTTCGCGCATGTGTGTGTGTTGATAAGACTCTATTGTCTGTAGCACTGTCTTTTCTCTGCTGTCAAAAGGGGGTCAAATTATCGATTACAATTAATAAAACTTTTTAGATAATTCAGACACCATGCCAAAATAAATATAGAGCGGAACGGGAATGGGACGTTTAGTTCCTCTAGGACAATTTATTGGAATTTCAGAAACAAAAAGAATGTTTCGGTTATAATAATAAACAACGCCTGGAAACAAATCAACGGGCGTAGCCGGTGTGTACTGCTAGTGCTTTTAATAATTCTATCACACATGAAAGGAAAAGGGGGACAATTTATGTCGCAATTTCTATTCCATAGACTTATATATACTATATCTAGACTGGACATGGAGATTTTTTAACACTACAAAAAATGTGATAATTTTTGTAGAAAGTTGAATCGATGCGTTGTTTTGTAAAGTAGTTAAAAGACTTATAATATTTTTTTTCCACCCTAACCTATGTAACATATAATTTAATTTTTAGATCTAGATCTAGTAATTAAACATCAAAAATAAAATTACAGTAGTCTCATAATTATTATTTTGCAATTTCTAGATACATAATCTAGAAAGATCTAGGTAATCAATCTATTTAAATGTACATAAGATGATTTAAATCAACATTAATTATTTCCATCTAGGATTTTTGAAACATTATCTTAATGGAAACAAACAGGAAATGGCTTTGTTTCATATATTTGCGTGAATATCCAAGAAATGATTGTGCATTATTTCTAAACTTTGAAAACTAAAGATCATTACTTTTCTAAGACAAATGATTGGTTGGGGCGACTCCCCTTAGAGCCTGAAAAAAGAGTTTACGTACATAAAAATCTATATATGTAGGCCTATAGGTCTGTGAATCGATCAGTCGCGGATAAGAATTTATTTCCGGTTTCCAGTCTAGATATAATATATGGTCTATTCATTCATCCACAGCAATGCTCTGTTAATGTCACTTTAGCGTTAGCGAATATCGAATTAAAATAGAGACCAACCTTTAGATATGTTTTCACTTGAAGATCCTTGTCCTGTAAACACTGATACGCTATGTTCAAGTGCAGAAGTGTCATGCTGTGGTCAAGTAGCCGGACAATACACAAATACAACCGCTTTTCTATTTCTTCGGAGGAACTTTCTCTACGAAATGTACTGTCAAATTAAAATAACTTCACATTAACACAAGAAAACAATGTGGGAATAGGGGTTAATTTTTCACATCACAACATCGACTATTCTCTTATCTATATATGCCAGACACCACCAAAAGTCTTGGAAAGATAACTCTTTTATTTCTGCAGGTCAATTAGAGTTACCCCACGTAACATTTGCGGCGAAAAAAAAAAGGGGGGGGGGACAAGTAATCTACTCTGTATTCACACATCACTAAATAACAGGGTCGGACTTAACCATTGCGGGATCCCTACGCTAAACGGATTGCGCAGGCCCCGTTTGGGTAGAGATACGGATAATAAATAAAAATTAAGAGTTTGAATTTGAAAATAAATTCGTCTTTGCATTTATTTCATTCTTTATTAATTACTTTACGAGCCTTGCGTGTAGCGAAGTCATACAGTATATCATAAAAATTCTGTTTCCTACATAGATCATGCTCATTAGCAAGAATTACCAAATGTTTCAACCTATCTTCGAGAATAGTTGACCTCAAGTAATTCTTCATTAGTTTGAGGCGCGAGAAGCTTCTTTCACCAGATTTCCACAATTACGGGTATTGTATAATGCCGTTTTTTATCGCGCTTAGGATTGGCGTTTTCCATACTGAATGACACCTCAAAATGATAATTTTGTCTATATTTCAGGAGATTTTTATGAGTTTTCAAAATTTTTTTATAATTTCCGAAGATTTCCAGTACTTTTTCGTACATTTTGCAATTTCAGGAGATTTCCAGGAGCTCCTGATAAAGCAGGAGGCCGCGGAAAATGATTATAGATTATAAAATGGTTTAATTTAATAATTAACACCAAGAAATAGCGTGGGGCCTATTAAAGTGCGGGGCCCACTGCGGTCGCATAGGTTGCAGTGGCCTAAGGCCGGCCCTTCAAAACAGCGGCGTATGCTACGCCGCAGGTCGACTAGTTTGATATATAACAGCATCGGCAATTCTCCCATTTTACAGATATCAACATTGGCTATTCTCCCATTTTACAGATAACAACATTGGCTATTCTCTCATTTTACAGATGACAACATTGGCTATTCTCCCATTTTACAGATGACAACATTGGCTATTCTACCATTTTACAGATGACAACATTGGCTATTATCTCTTTTTACAGATGACAACATTGGCTATTCTCTCATTTTACAGATGACAACATTGGCTATTCTCTCATTTAACAGATGACAACATTGGCTATTCTCCCATTATTGAAGTAAAAATATAAATTCTAACAACTTTTAATTTTTCATTTTTGGCACTGAACAAACGGACGTCTTAATTCATTAGTCCAACCTGACACACATATGACAGATAGCATTATTTAGGCCTACATACATGAACACATATGACAGAGAGCATTATTTAGGCCTACATACATGAACACATATGACAGATAGCCTTATTTAGGCCTACATACATGAACACATATGACAGATAGTCTTATTTAGGCCTACATACATGAACACATATGACAGATAGCATTATTTAGGCCTACATACATGAACACATATGACAGATAGCATTATTTAGGCCTACATACATGAACACATATGACAGATAGCATTATTTAGGCCTACATACATGAACACATATGACAGATAGCCTTATTTAGGCCTACATACATGAGCACATATGACAGATAGCCTTATTTAGGCCTACATACATGAACACATATGACAGATAGCATTATTTAGGCCTACATACATGAACACATATGACAGATAGCCTTATTTAGGCCTACATACATGAACACATATGACAGATAGCATTATTTAGGCCTACATACATGAACGTCTTAAGACTAGTGACATAACGCAAATGTATTAACTTGGTTATGAAACTGAGTCCCATACTTTCAGACCGTAATTTTCATCTAGATGAAAAATCAGATTGTGAGAATAGAGTGATAGACCATAGGAAACTTTGAGTAAGACCCTGGATCCTAATGCTTTATACTTTCACCTATTGATAAGTAGTTTCTTTATGTATCCTTCCTGTGCACACACGCAAGCGTTCATCCTCAAGTTACTGTACAAAGTGACAAAGTGATTTTGCTAGAGTGAGATTAGACCTATAATAGATATCTATTGTGCAAGCCAGTTGACAAGTTTTTCTATCAAATACTTTGAAATGTGCTTACATTTTTTAAAGTTATTAGAATATTAATTGCGTGATGAATATCTAAATTTTTATATGGGTAATATGTTCGCAATTGTAAACTGATAGTATGAAATTTAATATTTATATCTTATCATTTGATTCATTGTCCATTTCATTAGCATCGTGTTAATATTTTCAAAGTAATAAATTCTTTTATTTTAAATCATCATCACCATGTGGTTACGTGTGTGCATGATGTGTGCATGTTTTAGTATACTGTTAAGTGAAATAATTAATTGTTTTCACATATTAAAAACATATCTGTCTTTAAATATATTGTAATATCATAAAATTAATTTCTACTAATTAAAATTACACCTACACACACACAAACACTCACTCACACACACACTAAGAGACCTGACATTTTGCTTCACATTAACTTTGCTAACACTCAGATATTATCTGATATCATAGGACTACATCGTTTGAATTTAATGAACTTACCAGGCAATAGACAATATCTTTGTAAAAGTGAATTGCGCCATTTGCCAACCTTTGGTTCCATATTTAGGGCTTGTTTCGATCGTGAGTTTGTCACAGAGAGCATCCAAACTCAAGAACAAATCTTGTACGCCTCGCTTCTTGATGTTTGTGTCATTGTTTGTTAATGAAGTTACTTCCCTTCTAAAAGTATCGTTAATTCTTTCATTGTTGTGTGCGAAATTTTGACTTTTAATAAGCCTCTCCATCTTAAGAGTAAAGAAAGAAAGAATAGAAAACAAATGGAATATAAAAATCCTTTAGAAAAAAAAATGTTTATCTAAGGGGAAGAATTGCGCACATTCAACTATATCTCTCAATAATGCTGAAGTAGGCCTATTTAGTTAGTTAGTTCGATATTAAAGAAATGTTTGCCACAGTCGTGCATATGAATGCACCTGTTTTAGGGCTAGCTGATGGGCAGTTTTCTTTCTTGGCTATGGCTGCTTCCTTTTCATCCCGGCAAGGCACATATTGTCTCCATATTGTCCGATCTTGTTCAATTAGCTCCCATATACTTTCATTGATGCCCATAGTTCTCAGATCTTGTTCAATTACCTCCCATATACTTTCATTAATGCCCATAGTTCTCAGATCTTGTTCAATTACCTCCCATATACTTTCATTGATGCCTGTAGTTCTTAGATCTTGTTCAATTACCTCCAACATACTTTCATTGATGCCTGTAGTTCTCAGATTTTGTTGAAGTCTTGAGCGTCCCTTGGGTCTGACACCCTTCGCAAGTTCAACATAGATGATGTCTTTAGGAATTCTTCCGACTGGCATGCGGGTGACATGTCCGAGCCTATGTAGTCTTCTGTGTCTAAATAGCATAGTTACTGATTGTATTGGCCAAAATTCCAAACATTTGATTTGAAACACGATCATGGGTGTAGCCGGGGGGGGGGGGGGCCGAAATGAAATCCCTCCCGCAGGGGGGTGGTGGTCGAAATTTAGTGACTTATTTTTGTTTATTTAAAAAAAAAATGCCTCTTCAATATAAAAAAAGCAAATTACGCACTCGAAATGCTATTAGCGTAGCCAAAGAGGATTTTGAGTTTAAAACCCCCTTCAGCGGGGTTTGATGCTGAAAAATACCTCTTCAATATAAAAATAAAGTAAATTACACACTAAAATTCTTTGAGCATAGTTTGAACCCCCCTACTCGAGATGGCGTTTTTTTAAAGTTAAAAACCCCTTCAGATGGTTTTTAGTTTAAAATCCCCCTACAGAGGGTTTTGAGGTATTATCACCAAATTCTATGAGCGTAACTAAATGAGGTTTTGAATTTGTTAACAAAAATACTCCAGAGATTTGTTTATGATGATTTTGACGATAAAACTTTCCTTTTCGATATGAAATCTAAAGCAATCTATAGTCACCAAATTCCAAGTCGTAGCCAAGAGAGGTTACAAATTTCTACCAGTGGCTGGGCGCCATTAATAAAGTGCAGTGAATAGTCTGCCGAAATTGAAAAAGACTAAATGTGACTCAACAAAGATAGCTACGAAGGATTTTAGGAGTCAGTTATAGAGATCGGGTCTCAATCAAGGAAATCCTATGCCGAACTGGGAGTCGACCCCTTAGTAAGTTTGGGACAGAGCGTAGAAATGAGGTTTGCGGGACATGTTCTCCAACAAAATGAATTACGCATACAAAGAGTTGCGATGACATGGCGGCCATTACGAGGAAAGCGCGAACAGGGACATCCTAGTACAACTTCACGCCACACTTTCATGGAGGTCCTCTGAGCAGGTGTGAAGAGACTTCAGACATTGCCAGTCACAGATTTTTGTAGAAACAGCTTGCCGCGCAATGCGCGAACGGCGCGGAAGGATCTACGTCAGTAAGAATAGCACATTAGATTTTTGAAATAAATATATATATATAGATAGATAGATAGATAGATAGATAGATAGATAGATAGATAGAAGATAGATAGATAGATAGATAGATAGACAGATAGATAATTTATGTTTAGCGAGGGGGGAGCCCAAAACCACCACACACACACATAAAAATCCTGGCTACGCCCATGGACACGATTACTTGTACGTCTTAGGCAGCGTAATGGAAAACTGTTTAATATATGGTCATCAACTGCCCTATAGAGCATGTAGAGACGCACTTTAAGTGACTGATAGTGAACACAATTATGATGACATGAAATGCAGAGCGAGACTGCAGCTTAGCTAGATGAAACGGACAGCTTAGGCTAGGCTTTATTAGAGGTAACATCGTACGTGATAGTGACTGAGACTAGACTGCTCCCGTTGTGCATTAAACAGTTATACTTCATACGCCTGTTGGTTGTTCATTCTATTTGTGGAGTTGTATTATTCGTCTACGTGTCTGTAATCAATAACTCGCTAGTAATTTGACGCGTACAGAAACACGCAACCTATATTGGCTGAACAGTACAAGTTATAGACTCAGATTAGACATTTGTATCTCTACAACCTGTCATATATCAGTTTTAGAACCCCTGTAATATCTGGTGACTAGTAGTCACTGAACTATTCCGTGCAGTTAGCACGAGATTTTTCCTGGTCGGGGACTGACCACGAGGTGGACACCTCAGTTGATCTTGTAGGGAGAGGAATATTATGGATATCTTGTCCAGTGTAGTAGTGTATAGATATTAAGGTTGATTTTTTGGACTCCTGGGAGCAAGGAGCATGTGTGATATCTAAAGTATTCCATTGGATTCTAATGTACTATGTTTTGTGTATATTTCTTGATGGCTGGACTTGCCAATATCTTTTATGAATTATTTTACATGTAATTAAACCATGTCTGCTGACCCTGCGTCTATTTATGATTCTAAATGTTGTAGTCGTAGAGTTCAGCATGATAGTGTTCTTGCGCACCAGCAAATATAGTACGTGTGAGAAGGTATTATTTAGTAAGGCAAAGAACTTTATAGTGGTACCAGAAGAGGTAGCTACAACACACAAATGCAGACCAGCTAAAGACCGTCCAGACCTGTAACGATAACCAGGCTGTGACATATGGTGGCCAGTATGTCTTAAATGACAGAACGAACCTACACTCTTTAACAAGTAAATCGTCGATAGTCTACATTCCATCTGACGTAGAAGTACAAAAACTATTTCTTCCATTATGGCGGCGAATACAATTGAACAGAACTTAGAGGTCTAACAAACTTTTCTTCAACAACAAGAAATTAACTCAAGTGACCTTGCTCAAATCGATTTCTAGATCTAAATACGTTATCATAGATCTAAAATATAACCAACTAGACTCATAATACAATATCAAGTTGAAGGTAAATAAATGGCTAGAATTTGGACAGTCTACTAATCACATGACCTTATCAACCTTATGACGTCATCGCTTCATTTGCATGACCTTAATTGCCTAAGGAACTGAAAGTATGCCACTGAAGGCGCGTTTTTTAACAAGCAGAAACTTAAATGACTCTGTTGTAAACTTATAAGGACTTATGAACTCCCATCTAATATTTCGACAAGATATAAACTTCGACTTGATTAACTTCACCTTACAACAGCCATTTTGAACCAAGATCTAATGCACATTGATGATAAACACCAGGTCAAGGCCCATGCATCTTATTAACTTTTAGAGATCTACTACTTTAACATCCTCATACACATAAAAGTCTATTTAATTAGTGTGTATGAAACTGAATACAGTCATGCCTGATGAGCCGCAATCTGGGTGAAAACAATTACTGAAGAAAAGCCGAAGCCGGAGTACAGCAATCTGTCTGTGCTACAACCTCAGAAGCACATCAACCTGTCTGTACTAATCAAGTCCGACGTCATTCAAGTCGACTATTCATCGAGGTGTACGTCATTTGAGACTCACCTAATTATTTGTTCACTGTTCCAGTAACAAATTGTGGTACACTTGGGCACGTGATACCACCATATCGTCCTAACTGAATCTTCTCCATAACATCTTCTGTGAAGAACTTTTCCTGTCTTATATTACTAATCGAGTCAATCATTCACTATTGGATTATCTTCTAAGAGCTTTTAAAGTACTTTGGAGTATATATAGATATATATACTATTTGTCAACCTAGTCATCGTTGCCCATACTATTCATACTAAGCCTTTATGGGATTACTATATACCAGTGTAATTAATTCTGTTTGGATTATTGAGCTCATTATTGAATATATTACCTTATTTCATTGGTTTATTTTGTGACTGGAATATTGGATATATTACCTTATTTCACTGATTTATTTGATGATTGGATTATCACTGGACTATGGATCTACACTAAGAGGATTGAGCTCATCTACATCAGACTACACTAGAAAGCCCCTGTAAGTTTTGATTAATTATTGTATATATTTGTTATACATTGACATTGACATAATTTAAAGTATCCAATTAAGTGATGTTGACTATTGAAGATAGTCACTAGCGAGTAACCATTTAAATGTTTCATTTTTCTAAGTGTTGCAAGGGTGGCTGGAGAGGGACTATTTTATGATCTGTCATAATAGGATCTATTAGGGAACATCCTATCTGTTCTTTTACCTTTAATAAGACCCAACGCGTTTGAGATCATCCTTTTTGGTAGGGAGGTACTAGATCATATCAAGAATTATTTATTAGTTGTTTTAGTCTTGTTTGTGTATTTTGTCAGAGTATTCTGTTTGTATTTATATTGTTGTTGGTCTAAAGTCTTGTATCTACATATTTGTAATTCTCCTGTCCCATTTCTTCTTTTTATTGATTTCTTTTATAGCAGACTGTGTCGTCATTCATATTGTTTCTGTGTTTGTTTTTTTATACATTGTACATATATTTTTTACTTCTTATTAATTTTTTTTTTCTATTATAACTGGCATAAACAATAGCCATACATACTTAACATTGAGAAATATTTGAGCTCATAATAATGCACATTGAAACATACTTGAGCTATTAGATTTGTGAATAATATTGATTTGATACATATACAATTATTTGAATATATGACTATTAATTAAGATCATTGAACTTATATTTATTTTGTAAAAATATATTACAAAATAATTCACACACATTCTTCCAGTGTAACATATCTGTAACATATCTCTTTTTTTTTTTGCAACTAGATACTTTGATTGATTTACTTCTTTAACTACTCATTAGATATAAATTGATACATTAATAATAACCATGGCATCATATGATAATATTCTAGAACTTGTAAAGGTGATGGAACTAGAAGGGGAGGAGAAAAAGGAGTTTATCAGAAAAAAATTAGAAAAGGCTGAAAAGAAAGAAAGTGAGGAAAGGGAAGAAAAGAAACAAATTAGAGATAGGGAAGAAAAGAAAGAAAAAGAGGATAAAGATAGGAAAGAAAGAGCTGCGGAAAGAGCTCATCAGAAAGAACTTAAAGAATTATCTTATCTTATCTTATATAATACAGACGTTACTTCAAAAAAGATGATTACGTCCTACGCGTCATGCATATTAACCAATGACTTAAATTCTGCTAAGTCACTGGTTTTCCTAGCTAGCTCAGGCAACCCATTACATGCTCTAATAGCACTAGGGAAGAAGGAGTATTTGTACAAATTTGTCCTAGCATATGGGACGAGGAATGTGCCTTTATCTTTGTGTCTTCCTGAGTATTTTATTAAATTTTGTTTTTGTATTTGAAGATTATCGTTCAGTGTTTTATGTATAATTGCTACTTTACTTTTGAGTCTTCTGTCCTGAAGGCTTTCTAAATTTAGTGATTTTACTATAGGTGTTACTCTAGTCAAATGTGAATATTCGATTGTTATGAATCTCACTGCTCTATTTTGTGTCTGTTCCAGTTTCTTAATGTTTTCTAGAGTTGAGGGGTCCCAAACGGAGGATGCATATTTTATTATTGGCCAAACCAAGGTTAAATAACATGTTAGTTTTATGTTCTTATTTGATTTATAGAAATTTCTTTTAATAAATCCTAATACTTTGTTTGATTTTTTTATAGTTTCATCAATATGTGGATTCCGTGACAGTTTTTCATTTATTATAACACCTAGGTATTTTGCGTTTTTAGTCTGTGTTACTGGTTTGCCATGAATAAGATAAGTGGAATTAATTTGTTTTAGTTTTTTGTTACTCTTAACAACTGACATTTTTCTGGGTGGAAAGACATGCTCCAATTTGATTACCATTTCTGTAATTCATCTTATTCTCTTTGTAAAATATCTGTGTCTTGTATTGTTTTTATTGTTCTATATATTATGCAATCGTCTGCAAATAATCTGACTTTTGTTCCTGAAGTAATGCAATTTGGTAAATCATTTATGTAAATTAAAAATAGTAGTGGACCCAAGACTGTTCCTTGAGGTACACCTGAGTTCTTCTTCTTCTTATATAATACAGTCGTTACTTCAAAAAAGAAGATGATTACGTCCTACGCATCATATGTTATCGGTGTTGATTTAGAGCCATTTATTATTACAATTTGTTCTCTCCCTATCAGAAAATTAGAGGCAAAACAAAAAGAAAGTCAGGACAAAGTAGAGTTAGCCAAATTGGAAGCTACTAAAATTAACCCCAACATTATTACCCAGCAAACTAGTAACAAACCATTTATTTCCAAATTTCATAAGTTTAACATTAAGGAGGAAACATTAGAAAATTACCTAGTCCAGTTTGAACATATTTCATCCACTTACAATTTAAACAATGAAAATGGCAAAACATCTTCTAGCCAATTTATCTGGAGAACCCCTAAACATAATAAGCACACTCACAACTGAACAAAAAAAAGACTACATAGCTGTTAAAACTAGACTCTTGGAACATTTCGGGAAAAGTGAAGACTATTACAGAAAACTTTTAAAAAAAATTAAACTAAACAAGGATGGAGACTTCAACAGAATTATTTTGACATGAAGGCAAATATGCTTAAATGGTTAGAACTAGCTAAATGTGATATAAAAGATCTAAATCAAATTTTAGACATGATCCTAATTGATAACGTACTGTCCAATGAAACAGATTTAGTGTTCACTTTTCTTAAAGAAAAGAAAGTAAAAACAGAAACTGATCTCATTACTAATCTAAACCTTTTTCAAGATACCATCCTGGTCATACTATGGATAAAAGAGAGCTACATCAATTGGCCGCAACAGTATATACATCTAACAGTAATAGTAATGATAAATTCAAATTTTCTAACTTAAAAACTTCCTTTAATTGTGGCAAGAAGGGCCATGTTAAAAGCCAATGCAGACAAACTAATTACCACAACCCTAGCAACTACAATCAAAATAATTACAACAATCCTAGTAACTATAACAACCAATATACAAACTACAGATTAAACCAGAGTGCAAGCCCCAGAGAAAGAAGGAGCCTTAGGAATAACAACTTCTATTACAATAACTATAATACTAATAGACAATCAAGGAGAGACACATATAACCATCAGTCTAATAACCATCAAAACAGAAAAAGAAATGATAGAGGCAATCACAGTCCAAATAACTATTGCAATAACAATAGTAATAGTAATAGCAATAGGGAAGAATTAACAGCCTACATGCAGTACAATAAGCCAAAGTTGAACCTATACCCCTCATACGTAAATGGAATTAAAGTAGAAGCCCTCAGAGATACAGGAAGTAGTGCCATATTAATAAATTCAAAACTAGTAAAACCAAATCAAAAACTGCCAGAAAAGATCAAACTCATATATGCCAATCAAAAGAAATTTGATATTTGTGATACAGCCAGAGTACACTTAGATACCCCATGGATAACTGGAGAAGTAGATGTTATTATTTTAGATACACCATCCCAAGATTTAATAATTGGTAATGTTAATGGTGTAAATGATATAAGTAAAGAAGAAATTATGGAATGGGCAGCAAAGAAAAGTGAAATTTGTGAACTATCTGTTGCACAAGATACAAGTCCCACTACAAACCTCTTAACTAATGCTGACAACATAATTAGAGTAGAAAATTTATCAGGATACACTAGATGGCAAACTATCTTGGGAGAATTTAGCAATGTTGCACATGTTAAATGGGTAGATAAAAGAACTCAGGATAGATCAAATAAGATTGCATTTGTACACTTAGACACAGTAGAAGATTGTTATAGAATTATTAAAGCATTTAATAACAAGTTATTTAGAGGAAGATATATTACTTATGAAAATGTTTAACTTAACAATGTACTTAGAAACAACTTGACATTTTTCAATCAGGTCAACCTGACATTTTTTCTTATGTAACTAGGTCATGACATATTTTGTAATACTTACTGGTACCATTTTATTGGGTCATCATGACATTTTTTTTCTTTCATTGATGCTTTTTTACTATCATTTTTTAATTAATTGTACATTACATATTTACTTATCACAATTTGACAATAACATAGAATCTCATAATGACTAGATGTGCTAATAATTTATATGATTAGTAAACATACACAGTAATGTAAACAAGCATTTTGTAAACAACAGTGAACTACTTGAACTGTTGACCTAAATATTTTTTTTTTAAAAACTCACAAATGTAAATATTGTTGATTTTTTTCCAAGTGGTACATACTTGAATGCTATCATTTTTATGCTATTGTACTTTAACTACCACATATGTGCTATTAATAACAATCACAGACAATGTCACTGTAACCTTGTATAATGGTGACAGAACTTAGAGTGATATAATGAATACTGAACACAAATATACTTGTATAGATGTATGTAAACTTGATTAGGAACTACTTCAATAAATGCACTTAGTGTGTCAGATGATACACATTGGTTGTGTTATATTATGTAAATGATTAGATGTAAAATGACTTTAATTTTTTTTTCTCATAATTGATATGTCAATGTATGTTAACAGAATGAGCACATAGCAATTAAACATGCTCAAGCAAACATTTCAGTATAATTGTAAATAGATGACATATTATTATTTAACTAGATTTCAGGAGAATAAAGCCTCAAATTGTATTGATATTTTTTCAACAACATACTTGTATATTAGATGTAATCATACTAATGTATATTTTTCTAAGCAAACACTTTGAAAGTTAAACAATATATTAGTCAATTGGTATATGGAACTATTCATAGTTGAAATGGATGACTTGACAGTAAGATTATGTATGATTAAGCCAATAGTATTAAAGTGATTAATTAGATCAAGCTTAACAGGAATGATTAAGCTACTGGACAAATGTATAGGATATTACTATCATATCTACTTTTGTCAAAGATTTTTTGTCAAAAATCTTTTCCAGGGGAAGGGGCGTATGTCATATATCAGTTTTAGAACCCCTGTAATATCTGGTGACTAGTAGTCACTGAACTATTCGGTGCAGTTAGCACGAGATTTTTCCTGGTCGGGGACTGACCACGAGGTGGACACCTCAGTTGATCTTGTAGAGAGAGGAATATTATGGATATCTTGTCCAGTGTAGTAATGTATAGATATTAAGGTTGATTAAAGTATTCCATTGGATTCTAATGTACTATGTTTTGTGTATATTTCTTGATGGCTGGACTTGCCAATATCTTTTATGAATTATTTTACATGTAATAAAACCATGTCTGCTGACCCTGCGTCTATTTATGATTCTAAATGTTGTGGTCGTAGAGTTCAGCATGATAGTGTTCTTGTGCACCAGCAAATATAGTGCGTGTGAGAAGGTATTTAGTTAGTATGGCAAAAAACTTTATAGTGGTACCAGAAGAGGTAGCTACAACACACAAAGGCAGACCAGCTCAAGACCGTCCAGACCTGTAACGATAACCAGGATGTGACACAGCCACAAGGTCTGCAAGGGGAACTTTACTTTTTTTTTTTAGTTTAACTAATAATTTACTATAACAGAACTCGTACACATAACAGACTTAAGGGAAATATTATTTTATATTTTTCATACATTAATACATATACTTTTGTTAATGGTCTTAATGAAATAATAATAAATGAAATAGTAATAACCTAACAATGGAATAGAGATACTACAGAAAGATCCTAAGTATCATGTTCATTCAAAGACCGCATCACAAATGAAGAGAATAGAGACAGTGTTACTACAGCCATTGGACCCCACGATGACCTATTAACTAGTAAAAAAAAACACGCAAACTTAAACTCTATGGCCATATTAGTCCTCAGAGCTCGCAAAGACCTTCCTTCAGGTAACAGTACCAGGAAAAAGAAACAAACAGAATAAGCGACAACATAAAAGAATGGACGGCCTGCCATTGAAAGAGGTTCTAACCAAAGCCAAAGACTGAGAGGAATGGAGAAGACGGTCGACAACTCTTGCGTGGTGCCCAACAGACTAACCAAGAGAAGGGGAATAACAATGACGAGTAAATTTCCAGATAAACTTTTTTCTTTCTCTGCACCTCTCTCTTTAGTTCTAGATTTATAATTCTCTCATTCTCTCCCTTTCTTTCTCTTTCTCTCTCTCTCTCTCTCTCTCTCTCTCTCTTTCTTTCACCACATAATTTCAATGATCACATGACTAGTACTTCATATGTGCATGTTTTAAAATGGAGGTGTATTTTTTTATGTAAAGTGTTTGAGGAAGTAAAATGCAAGACTGGGTTTTTTGTAGGCTTCCAGCCACCCTGTTTGTTGTTTTTTTATCTATATTTTGAAAAGGAAACAAACTTGTGCTATAAAAAAAACAAAACATAATATTTTTTAAAAATTGTTTTAAAAAACATGTTTATCTAAGAAGAAGAACCGCAAAATCGCTGCCAAATTATTTCAATACTGCAAGAATAAACTCCCTTTTATATAAAAAAAATAGATTTGTTGATTGGTTAATTTTTTAAGATTGATTCATATACTGTCATCGAATATGAATAATTATCATACAAAAATTTAACTTAACCCTAGAACGGGAGAAAAAACATGTACAAAATAAAATAAGAGAAATAACTTCACATATACAGTCACACCTCTCAGTAGCATTAGTTGCCCTTGTTGGATACCAAAAAAAATACTTATCGACGATTAATTAACTAATTGGTTAACGTTTTCATTGATTCATGCTTTTGTTGGGTAAGTAGAAATAATTGCGAACAATTTCAACTTAATTCTAGAATTGGAAGTGGGAGAAATAGCGTGTACAAAAACTGCAGCAGACAGAGTGAGTTGATATACGTTTTGTAAAACTAAGCTTGATATAAACATCTACATACCAAGAATTAAGTTCAGGGGGTAAATACCACAGACTATCAAGATAGAGGTCAACACAAAGAAGCGGTCACTATGGTCCATAAAAGCACGCTAACAACACGTCCGGATGGCAAAGCGCAGGAGGTTTAGGCTAGGCTGAAATAATCTTTAATTCTGGACGAACATCAAAAACATTTCAAACAAACATCTTTCTTCTTGGAATGCATATCTAAATTTGAACAAAAAAACTACTGCGAAGTAAAAGAATATGATGGGGGGGGGGTATCTGTTTCAGTAGTGGCGTAGACAAGTCCTGGTGTTCAAACACATGATCGTGACCCCTGTCATTTCCATGAAACTGAAAGAGAAGGCGTGACAGAAAACAAATCATACTAGAGAGATGTGAACATTAAGGACATCATACTAAAGAAATGTGAACATTGAGGACATCATACTAAAAAGATGTGAACATTAAGAACATCATACTTAAGAGATGTGAAAATTGAGGACATCATACTAGAGAGATGTGAACATTGAGGACATCATACTAGAGAGATGTGAACATTGAGGACATCATACTAAAGAGATGTGAACATTGAGGACATCATACTAAAGAGATGTGAATGACCAGTACATCATACTAGAGAGATGTTAACATTGAGGACATCATACTAGAGAGATGTGAACATTGAGGACATCATACTAGAGAGATGTGAACATTGTGGACGTCATACTAGAGAAATATGAACATTGAGGACATCATACTAAAGAGATGTTAATGTTGAGGACATCATACTAGAGAGATGTGAACATTGAGGACATCATAGTAAAGAGATGTGAACATTGAGGACATCATACTAAAGAGATGTGAACATTGAGGACATATTACTAGAGAGATGTGAACATTAAGGACATCATACTAGAGGATGTGAACATTGAGGACAGCATACTAGAGAGATGTGAACATTGAGGACATAGTACTAGTCAGATGTGAACATTGTGGACATCATACTAGAGAGATGTGAACATTGAGGACATCATACTAAAGAGATGTAAACATTGAGGACATCATACTAGAGAAATGTGAACATTGAGGACATAATACTAAAGAGATGTCAACATTGAGGACATCATACTAAAGAGATGTGAACATTGAGGACATCATACTAAAGAGATGTGAACATTGAGGACATCATACTAGAGATATGTGAACATTGAGGACATCATACTAGAGATGTGAACATTGAGGACATCATACTAAAGAGATGTGAGCATTAAGGACATCATACTAGAAAAATGTGAACATTGAGGACATCATACTAGAGAGATGTGAACGTTGATGAGATCATACTAGATAGATGTGAACATTGAGGACATCATACTAGAGAGATGTGAACGTTGAGGACATCATAATAGAGAGATTTGAACGTTGATGACATCATAGTAGATAGATGTGAACATTGAGGACATCATACTAGAGAGATGTGAACGTTGAGGACATCATACTAGAGAGATGTGAACGTTGAGGACATCATACTAAAGAGATGTGAATATTGAGGACATCATACTAGAGAGATATGAACATTGAGGACATCATACTAAAGAGATGTGAACGTTGATGACATCATACTAGAGAGATGTGAACGTTGAAGACATCATACTAGAGAGATGAGAAGATTGAGGACATCATACTAGAGAGATCTGAACATTGAGGACATCATACTAGAGAAATGTGAACATTGAGGACATCATACTAGAGAGATATGAACATTGAGGACATCATACTAGAGAGATGTGAACGTTGAGGACATCATACTAGAGAGATGTGAACGTTGAGGACATCATACTAGAGAGATGTGAACGTTGAAGACATCATACTAGAGAGATGTAAACGTTGATGACATCATACTAGATAGATGTGAACATTGAGGACATCATACTAGAGAGATGTGAACGTTGAGGACATCATACTAGAGAGATGTGAACGTTGAGGACATCATACTAGAGAGATGTGAACGTTGAAGACATCATACTAGAGAGATATGAACATTGAGGACATCATACTAGAGAGATGTGAACGTTGAGGACATCATACTAGAGAGATGTGAACGTTGAGGACATCATACTAAAGAGATGTGAATATTGAGGACATCATACTAGAGAGATATGAACATTGAGGACATCATACTAGAGAGATGTGAACGTTGAGGACATCATACTAGAGAGATGTGAACGTTGAAGACATATTACTAGAGAGATGTGAACATTGAGGACATCATACTAGAGGATGTGAACATTGAGGACAGCATACTAGAGAGATGTGAACATTGAGGACATAGTACTAGTCAGATGAGAACATTGTGGACATCATACTAGAGAGATGTGAACATTGAGGACATCATACTAAAGAGATGTAAACATTGAGGACATCATACTAGAGAAATGTGAACATTGAGGACATAATACTAAAGAGATGTCAACATTGAGGACATCATACTAAAGAGATGTGAACATTGAGGACATCATACTAAAGAGATGTGAACCTTGAGGACATCATACTAGAGATATGTGAACATTGAGGACATCATACTAGAGATGTGAACATTGAGGACATCATACTAAAGAGATGTGAGCATTAAGGACATCATACTAGAAAAATGTGAACATTGAGGACATCATACTAGAGAGATGTGAACGTTGATGAGATCATACTAGATAGATGTGAACATTGAGGACATCATACTAGAGAGATGTGAACGTTGAGGACATCATAATAAAGAGATGTGAACGTTGATTACATCATAGTAGATAGATGTGAACATTGAGGACATCATACTAGAGAGATGTGAACGTTGAGGACATCATACTAGAGAGATGTGAACGTTGAGGACATCATACTAAAGAGATGTGAACATTGAGGACATAGTACTAGTCAGATGTGAACATTGTGGACATCATACTAGAGAGATGTGAACATTGAGGACATCATACTAAAGAGATGTAAACATTGAGGACATCATACTAGAGAAATGTGAACATTGAGGACATAATACTAAAGAGATGTCAACATTGAGGACATCATACTAAAGAGATGTGAACATTGAGGACATCATACTAAAGAGATGTGAACATTGAGGACATCATACTAGAGATATGTAAACATTGAGGACATCATACTAGAGATGTGAACATTGAGGACATCATACTAAAGAGATGTGAGCATTAAGGACATCATACTAGAAAAATGTGAACATTGAGGACATCATACTAGAGAGATGTGAACGTTGATGAGATCATACTAGATAGATGTGAACATCGAGGACATCATACTAGAGAGATGTGAACGTTGAGGACATCATAATAGAGAGATGTGAACGTTGATGACATCATAGTAGATAGATGTGAACATTGAGGACATCATACTAGAGAGATGTGAACGTTGAGGACATCATACTAGAGAGATGTGAACGTTGAGGACATCATACTAAAGAGATGTGAATATTGAGGACATCATACTAGAGAGATATGAACATTGAGGACATCATACTAAAGAGATGTGAACGTTGATGACATCATACTAGAGAGATGTGAACGTTGAGGACATCATACTAGAGAGATGAGAAGATTGAGGACATCATACTAGAGAGATCTGAACATTGAGGGCATCATACTAGAGAGATGTGAACATTGAGGACATCATACTAGAGAGATATGAACATTGAGGACATCATACTAGAGAGATGTGAACGTTGAGGACATCATATTAGAGAGATGTGAACGTTGAGGACATCATACTAGAGAGATGTGAACGTTGAAGACATCATACTAGAGAGATGTGAACGTTGATGACATCAAACTAGATAGATGTGAACATTGAGGACATCATACTAGAGAGATGTGAACGTTGAGGACATCATACTAGAGAAATGTGAACATTGAGGACATCATATTAAAGAGATGTGAACGTTGAGGACGTCAAACTAGAGAGATGTGAACATTGAGGACATCATACTAGAGAGATGTGAACGTTGAGGACATCATACTAGAGAGATGTGAACATTGAGGACATCATACTAAAGAGATGTGAACATTGAGGACATCATACTAAAGAGATGTAAACATTGAGGACATCATACTAGAGAAATGTGAACATTGAGGATATCATACTAAAGAGATGTGAACATTGAGGACATCATACTAGAGAGATGTGAACATTGAGGACATACTAGAGAGATGTGAATGTTGAGGACATCATACTAGAGAAATGTGAACATTGAAGACATCATACTAAAGAGATGTGAACATTGAGGACATCATACTAAAGAGATGTGAACGTTGATGACATCATACTAGAGAGATGTGAACGTTGAGGACATCATACTAGAGAGATCTGAACATTGAGGACATTATACTAGAGAGATCTGAACATTGAGGACATCATACTAAACAGATGTGAACGTTAAGGACATCATACTAGAGAGATGTGAACGTTGAGGACATCATACTGAAGAGATGTGAATATTGAGGACATCATACTAGAGAGATATGAACATTGAGGACATCATACTAGAGAGATGTGAACGTTGAGGACATCATACTAGAGAGATGTGAACGTTGAGGACATCATACTAGAGAGATGAGAAGATTGAGGACATCATACTAGAGAGATCTGAACATTGAGGACATCATACTAGAGAGATGTGAACATTGAGGACATCATACTAGAGAGATGTGAACATTAGGGACATCATACTAGAGAGATGTGAACGTTGAGGACATCATACTAGAGAGATGTGAACGTTGAGGACATCATACTAGAGAGAAGTGAATGTTGAGGACATCATACTAGAGAGATGTAAACATTGATTACATCATACTAGAGAGATCTTAACATTGAGGAAATTTTACTAGAGAGATCGTAACATTGGGGACATCATACTAAAGAGATGTGAACGTTGAGGACATCATACTAAAGAGATCTGAACGTTGAGGACATCATACTAGAGAGATGTGAACGTTGAGGACATCATACTAGAGAGATGTGAACGTTGAGGACATCATACTAGAGAGATGTGAACGTTGAGGACATCATACTAGAGAGATGTGAACGTTGATTACATCATACTAGATAGATGTGAACATTGAGGACATCATACTAGAGAGATGTGAACGTTGAGGACATCATACTAGAGAGATGTGAACGTTGAAGACATCATACTAGAGAGATATGAACATTGAGGACATCATACTAGAGAGATGTGAACGTTGAGGACATCATACTAGAGAGATGTGAACGTTGAGGACATCATACTAGAGAGATGTGAACGTTGAGGACATCATACTAGAGAGATCTGAACATTGAGGAGATCATACTAAAGAGATGTGAACGTTGAGGACATCATACTAGAGAGATGTGAACGTTGAGGACATCATACTAGAGAGATGTGAACTTTGAGGACATCATACTAGAGAGATGCGAACATTGAGGACATCATACTAGAGAGATGTGAACGTTGAGGACATTATACTAGAGAGATGTGAACGTTGAAGACATCATACTAGAGAGATGCGAACATTGAGGACATCATACTAGAGAGATGTGAACATTGAAGACATCATACTAGAAAGATGTGAACGTTGAGGACATTATACTAGAGAGATGTGAACGTTGAGGACATTATACTAGAGAGCAGGGGTGTAGTCAGGATTTTTTTTCCACCCCCCACCAAATATATATATATATATATATATTTATATATATAAATAAATAAATAAATATATATTTTTTTTTTTTAGCCATTTTTTTAGCTACATTTAGTCTTTTTCAATTTCAGTTGATGACTATTCACTGCACTTTATTAACTGGTAGGAATTTGTAACCTCTCTTGGCTACGCTCTTGTCAAAATCATCTGTTGGGGGGACTGGGGGGGGGGGGGGTAAACTAAAAAAATCTCTATAGTTTTTTTTTTTAACAAATTCAAAACCCCCTTAGCTACGCTCATAGAATTTAGTGACTATAGTTTGCTTTAAAGTAATATTGAAGAGAGAGATTTTCAACCTCAAAACTTTCTGTAGGGGAATTTAAACTCAAAACCATCTGTAGAGGTTTTACATAGCCAAAGGGGTTTTGAGTCTAAAAAACCCTTGGCTTGGCTACGCTCATAGAATTTTGAGTGTGTAATTTGCTTTCTTTTTATATTGAAGAGGTATTTTTAGCTTCAAACCCCGCTGGAAGGGGGTTTAAACTGAAAACCCCCTTTGGCTACGCTCATAAATTTCGAGTGTGTTAATTTCTTTTTTTATATTGAAGATGTATTTTTAACTCCAAACTCTGCTGGAAGGGGGGTTTAAACTCAAAACCCCCTTTGGCTACGCTCATAGAATCACGAGTAGGCAACTTTACCACGATACGAATTATTGTTGAGTCCACTCCATTTGACACGCTATCGGGAGTAGCAAGGTGCCTCCGATTCTTTGAATACTAGTCTATAAGCCTATCTCTGTATAATAAATAGAATACTAGTCTATTAGTCTATCTCTGTATAATAAATAAAATACAAGTCTATTAGTCTATCTCTGTATAATAAATAAAATACAAGTCTATTAGCCTATCTCTGTATAAAAAATAGAATACTAGTCTATTAGTCTATCTCTGTATAATAAATAAAATACAAGTCTATTAGCCTATCTCTGTATAATAAATAAAATACAAGTCTATTAGCCTATCTCTGTATAAAAAATAAAATACTAATCTATAAGCCTATCTCTGTTTATAAAATAGAATACTAGTCTATAAGCCTATCACTGTATAAAAAAATAGAATACTAGTCTATAAGCCTATCTCTGTTTAAAAAAATAGAATACTAGACTATAAGCCTATCACTGTATAAAAAAATAGAATACTAGTCTATAAGCCTATCTCTGTTTAAAAAATAGAATACTAGTCTATAAGCCTATCTCTGTTTAAAAAATAGAATACTAGTCTATAAGCCTATCTCTGTTTAAAAAGTAGAATACTAGTCTATACGCCTATCTCTGTTTAAAAAGTAGAATACTAGTCTATACGCCTATCTCTGTATAAAATACATTGCATAATCAATCAAACGAACTAAGGCTTTCGGTTTTCCCTGTAATGGAAGTCAGGAGACGCAAAAAAAAAAAAAAGTTTGTTTCTCCGCTTTTTTATTTATTGACAAAGGAGGTTGGGGCGATGGTGGTGGGTGGCTAAAAGCTGTAATGGGGTTAAGGGTGGGGCCAGAGAGAGTGAGGTGGTGGAAGAAAAGTGGATTGAAGTGAGATAGGGGTAAAGAAGAAGTGAGATAGGGGTAAAGGAGAAGTGGTAAAGTAGAAGTGAGATAAGGGTAAAGGAGAAGTGAGATAGGGGTAAAGTAGAAGTGAGATAGGGGTAAAGTAGAAGTGAGATAGGGGTAAAGTAGAAGTGAGATAGGGGTAAAGTAGAAGTGAGATAGGGGTAAAGGAGAAATGGTAAAGTAGAAGTGAGATAGGGGTAAAGGAGAAGTGAGATAGGGGTAAAGGAGAAGTGGTAAAGAAGAAGTGAGATAGGGGTAAAGGAGAAGTGGTAAAGAAGAAGTGAGATAGGGGTAAAGGAGAAGTGAGATAGGGGTAAAGGAGAAGTGGTAAAGGAGAAGTGAGATAGGGGTAAAGGAGAAGTGGTAAAGGAGAAGTGAGATAGGGGTAAAGAAGAAGTGGTAAAGGAGAAGTGGTAAAGGAGAAGTGAGATAGGGGTAAAGGAGGAGTGGTAAAGGAGAAGTGAGATAGGGGTAAAGGATAAGTAGTAAAGGAGAAGTGAGATAGGGGTAAAGGAGAAGTGAGATAGGGGTAAAGGAGAAGTGGTAAAGGAGAAGTGAGATAGGGGTAAAGGAGAAGCGGTAAAGTAGAAGTGAGATAGGGGTAAAGGAGAAGTGGTAAAGTAGAAGTGAGATAGGGGTAAAGGAGAAGTGAGATAGGGGTAAAGGAGAAATAAGATAGGGATAAAGGAGAAGTGGTAAAGGAGAAGTGAGATAGGGGTAAAGGAGAAGTGAGATAGGGGTAAAGGAGCAGTGGTAAAGGAGAAGTGGTGGAGAAGTGAGATAGGGGTAAGGGAGAAGTGAGATAGGGGTAAAGGAGAAGTGGTAAAGGAGAAGTGTGATAGGGGTAAAGGAGAAGTGAGATAGGGGTAAAGGAGAAGTGGTAAAGAAGAAGTGAGATAGGGGTAAAGGAGAAGTGGTAAATGAGAAATGAGATAGGGGTAAAGGAGAAGTGGTAAAGCAGAAGTGAGATAGGGGTTAAGGAGAAGTGAGATAGGGGTAAAGGAGAAGTGGTAAAGGAGAAGTGAGATAGGGGTAAAGTAGAAGTGAGATAGGGGTAAAGTAGAAGTGAGATAGGGGTAAAGTAGAAGTGAGATAGGGGTAAAGTAGAAGTGAGATAGGGGTAAAGGAGAAATGGTAAAGTAGAAGTGAGATAGGGGTAAAGGAGAAGTGAGATAGGGGTAAAGGAGAAGTGGTAAAGGAGAAGTGAGATAGGGGTAAAGGAGAAGTGAGATAGGGGTAAAGGAGAAGTAAGATAGGGGTAAAGGAGAAGTGGTAAAGGGAAGTGAGATAGGGGTAAAGGAGAAGTGGTAAAGGGAAGTGAGATAGGGGTAAAGGAGAAGTGGTAAAGGAGAAGTGAGATAGGGGTAAAGGAGAAGTGAGATAGGGATAAAGGAGAAGTAAGATAGGGGTAAAGGAGAAGTGTTAAAGGGAAGTGAGATAGGGGTAAAGGAGAAGTGGTAAAGGAGAAGTGAGATAGGGGTAAATGAGAAGTGGTAAAGGAGAAGTGAGATAGGGGTAAAGGAGAAGTGGTAAAGGAGAAGTGAGATAGGGGTAAAGGAGAAGTGGTAAAGAAGAAGTGGTAAAGGAGAAGTGAGATAGGGGTAAAGGAGAAGTGGTAAAGGAGAAGTGAGATAGGGGTAAAGGAGAAGTGGTAAAGGAGAAGTAAGATAGGGGTAAAGGAGAAGTGAGATAGGGGTAAAAAAGAAGTGGTAAAGGAGAAGTGAGATAGGGGTAAAGGAGAAGTGGTAAAGGAGAAGTGGTAAAGGAGAAGTGAGATAGGGGTAAAGGAGAAGTGGTAAAGGAGAAGTGAGATAGGGGTAAAGGATAAGTGGTAAAGGAGAAGTGAGATAGGGGTAAAGGAGAAGTGAGATAGGGGTAAAGGAGAAGTGGTAAAGGAGAAGTGAGATGGGAGTAAATGAGAAGTGGTAAAGGAGAAGTGAGATAGGGGTAAAGGAGAAGCGGTAAAGTAGAAGTGAGATAGGGGTAAAGGAGAAGTGGTAAAGTAGAAGTGAGATAGGGGTAAAGGAGAAGTGAGATAGGGGTAAAGGAGAAATAAGATAGGGGTAAAGGAGAAGTGGTAAAGGAGAAGTGAGATAGGGGTAAAGGAGAAGTGAGATAGGGGTAAAGGAGCAGTGGTAAAGGAGAAGTGGTGGAGAAGTGAGATAGGGGTAAAGGAGAAGTGAGATAGGGGTAAAGAAGAAGTGAGATAGGGGTAAAGAAGAAGTGGTAAAGGAGAAGTGAGATAGGGGTAAAGGAGAAGTGAGATAGGGGTAAAGGAGAAGTGAGATAGGGGTAAAGGAGAAGTGGTAAATGAGAAATGAGATAGGGGTAAAGGAGAAGTGGTAAAGGAGAAGTGAGATAGGGGTTAAGGAGAAGTGAGATAGGTGTAAAGGAGAAGTGGTAAAGGAGAAGTGAGATAGGGGTAAAGGAGAAGTGGTAAAGGAGAAGTGAGATATGGGTAAAGGAGAAGTGGTAAAGGAGAAGTGGTGGAGAAGTTAGATAGGAGTAAAGGAGAAATGAGATAGGGGTAAAGGAGCAGTGGTAAAGGAGAAGTGAGATAGGGGTAAAGGAGAAGTGGTAAAGAAGAAGTGGTGGAGAAGTGAGATAGGGGTAAAGGAGAAGTGAGATAGGGGTAAAGGAGAAGTGGTAAAGGAGAAGTGAGATAGGGGTAAAGGAGAAGTGGTAAAGGAGAAGTGGTGGAGAAGTGAGATAGGGGTAAAGGAGAAGTGAGATAGGGGTAAAGGAGAAGTGAGATAGGGGTAAAGGAGAGGTGAGATAGGGGTAAAGGAGAAGTGAGATAGGGGTAAAGGAGAAGTGAGATAGGGGTAAAGGAGAAGTGAGATAGGGGTGAAGGAGAGGTGAGAAAGGGGTAAAGGAGAAGTGAGATAGGGGTAAAGGAGAAGGGGTAAAGGAGAAGTGAGATATGGGTAAAGGAGAAGTGAGATAGGGGTAAAGGAGCAGTGGTAAAGGAGAAGTGAGATAGGGGTAAAGGAGAAGTGGTAAAGGAGAAGTGGTGGAGAAGAGAGATAGGGGTAAAGGAGAAGTGAGATAGGGGTAAAGGAGCAGTGGTAAAGGAGAAGTGAGATAGGGGTAAAGGAGAAGTGAGATAGGGGTAAAGGAGAAGTGAGATAGGGGTAAAGGAGAAGTGAGATAGGGGTAAAGGAGAAATGAGATAGGGGTAAAGGAGAAGTGGTAAAGGAGAAGTGAGATAGGGGTAAAGGAGAAGTGAGATAGGGGTAAAGGAGAAATGAGATAGGGGTAAAGGAACACCAAGCAAGACTCGTCGACCGTCTTTCTCCATGTCTTTTGCCTTGTTTAGAACCTCTTTCAATGGCAGGCCCGTCCATTCTTTTATGTTGTCCTCCCATCGCTTTCTTTGTCTGCCTCTTCTTCTTTTTCCTGGAACTGTTCCCTGAAGGAAGGTCTTAGCAAGCCCCGAAGATCTTGTAATATGGCCATAGAATGAGCTTGCGTTTTTTCACTATAGTTAGCAGGTCATCATGGGGTCCGATCACTGCAGTAACCCTGTCTCAAATCTCTTGGTTTGTGATGCGGTCTTTGAATGAGATACCTAGGATCCTTCTGTAGCATCTCAATTCCATTGCTAGGATCCTCCTCTCTAGCTCTGCAGTCAGCGTCCAAGACTCACAAGCATATAAAAATGAGGCCATGACCAGGGAGCGCATCAGTCTGATTTTGGTGCCGACGGCTAAGCCTTTGTCTTTCCATATTATTTTAAGTTTTGAAAGGGCTTCTGTGGACTGTGCTTTTCGGGCCAATAGTTCGGGTATTGTTCCCTCATTTGAGACAATAGCTCCAAGGTATTTAAAGCTGCTAACACTAGTCAGCTTTTCGCCTCCATTATCACGTTTAAATCTCAAAACTAACGCTTTTTAGAATTATCGCTATCAGCTTGCACTCTTTTCGTTTGTGGATAGGGGAAAAAAAGTCAAGCATTTCGAAAACGTCTCTAACGATTTCCCTAAAAATTTGAGTCAGTTTATATCTATATATATTTATTCCGAATGATGTCCTAGAAGAGAACAGATTTCTTTGTACAGCTCACTTTACATGGCTGTAGAGGGAATTACCACAATCGACCTCCTACTTGAGGTTTGGACTAGGAAGTAGGAATTACCACAATCAACCTCCTACTTGAAGTTTGGACTAGGAAGTAGATCATCTTTAACTCTGAAGGAATAAATGGAAAAAAAACAACTTGAAGATTGATTTAATCAACTGCAATGTCCACGTTTCTAAGACATGATTCAATCAACTTCAATGTCCACGTTTCTAAGACTTGATTCAATCAACTTCAATGTCCACGTTTCTAAGACTTGATTCAATCAACTTCAATGTCCACGTTTCTATGACATGATTCAATCAACTTCAATGTCCACGTTTCTAAGACTTGATTCAATCAACTTCAATGTCCACGTTTCTAAGACATGATTCAATCAACTTCAATGTCCACGTTTCTAAGACATGATTCAATCAACTTCAATGTCCACGTTTCTAAGACTTGATTCAATCAACTTCAATGTCCACGTTTCTAAGACTTGATTCAATCAACTTCAATGTCCACGTTTCTAAGACTTGATTCAATCAACTTCAATGTCCACGTTTCTAAGACTTGATTCAATCAACTTCAATGTCCACGATTCTAAGACTTGATTCAATCAACTTTAATGTCCACGTTTCTAAGACTTGATTCAATCAACTTCAATGTCCACGTTTCTAAGACATGATTCAATCAACTTCAATGTCCACGTTTCTAAGACATGATTCAATCAACTTCAATGTCCACGTTTCTAAGACTTGATTCAATCAACTTCAATGTCCACGTTTCTAAGACTTGATTCAATCAACTTCAATGTCCACGTTTCTAAGACTTGATTCAATCAACTTCAATGTCCACGTTTCTAAGACTTGATTCAATCAACTTCAATGTCCACGTTTCTAAGACATGATTCAATCAACTTCAATGTCCACGTTTCTAAGACATGATTCAATCAACTTCAATGTCCACGTTTCTAAGACTTGATTCAATCAACTTCAATGTCCACGTTTCTAAGACTTGATTCAATCAACTTCAATGTCCACGTTTCTAAGACTTGATTCAATCAACTTCAATGTCCACGTTTCTAAGACTTGATTCAATCAACTTCAATGTCCACGTTTCTAAGACTTGATTCAATCAACTTCAATGTCCACGTTTCTAAGACATGATTCAATCAACTTCAATGTCCACGTTTCTAAGACATGATTCAATCAACTTCAATGTCCACGTTTCTAAGACTTGATTCAATCAACTTCAATGTCCACGTTTCTAAGACTTGATTCAATCAACTTCAATGTCCACGTTTCTAAGACTTGATTCAATCAACTTCAATGTCCACGTTTCTAAGACTTGATTCAATCAACTTCAATGTCCACGATTCTAAGACTTGATTCAATCAACTTCAATGTCCACGTTTCTAAGACTTGATTCAATCAACTTCAATGTCCACGTTTCTAAGACTTGATTCAATCAACATTTTTCTTTTCCTTTGGTATTTTAAATATCAAATAAATTTGTCAACGTCCTATTTAAAATCATTAGCTGGACTGTTAATAGAAAACTTGATTTTGCAATCTTACGGGAAAGACTCGTTGCTGATACCGAATGTCTTGATTCTTAAGTCAGTCTTGATTGATACAGCTGCTGTCTACAGTTTCAAATACCATAATTTAAATATCCAACATTTATTAAAGATTAAAACAGAGAAGGCTCCATTGTGTAGCCTATATTTTTCTGGAACATTTTAAAATCCTTTCAGAAATATAGAGTGTAAACAAAACATAATAATGTACAGTGATCTAGATAAAAACACAGCGTTGAGTTTAGCTTTAAAGAATACAAAAAAAAGGATTCTATTGGTCATTGAGATAAATAAATTGAACAAAATATAAGCATATACTTTTTTAAATAAGATAATCAAAATATAATCATTTTTACAAAGCTTATATCAACTCACTCTGTCTAGTAAAAAGTTTGTACACCCTAGCTCGGATAAAGCTGAAATTTTGCACTAATATTTCTTTTACCTGACAACACAAGGAAAAAAAAAACAATTATTGATAATTAAGTATTTTGTTTGTTATCTCGAACAAGAGAAAGAAATTGTACTTGACTAAATTAGTCCCCTTCATAGGTCGCCGCATTAAAGTTTAACAAACAATAGATAATTATACAGCCTTGTGATAAGCCCCTCACTATCAGAGTGGTTAGAATGTGTCAGTTTGAATCATGACCTCGAATTCATGGGATTCCCCTTATTTTTTATAAATGCTTTCAAAAGTGATTAAGGTCCAATTCAGCCAGATATACCTTTCTTTCCCCCCCCCCCCCCAAATTGTTGTTAGTCTAGATCTATTACAAATATAATTACAAGACTGATCCAAACTAATTGATATAATTATACTTCGTATAAGCTTTACTATTTTTTCAAAGTATTTTTAAGAAAAATCATGTTTTCATTTGTTCTTCTAGAACAGTGATGCCCAAATTACGGCCCGCGGGCCGTCAGAACAAAGTATAGACCTCCCCTTTTCATAAAAAAAAAAATAGTTGAAAATTCATCTTTTCCTTCTTTAGGGCCCTCACTATTAATCTTTAACACATGTGCGTTTCTGTAATGGGACTTTGAATGTAGAATCTACCAGGAGAAGTGAACGGGTCTTTACTTTTTTGTGGAACATGATAATTAGTATTTATTAGCCAACATATTTAATATGTAAAGAAAGTGTGGTTGTTTAAAACAAAAACGTATCTAAAGGCCTTACAAATATGAAGGCATTTTTTGAGCCACTAAAAAAGCTAGCTACAATGTTACTCACATTTTAAATAGAGAAATGAAACCACTATCCGACGCGTAAAAAAAAAGATAAACTTCCAATGTCTCATTAATTATTGTAAGTACATAATCAAATACTTTCAGGTCGATTTCATTTCGTTTTTTAACCTTTTCGGTCATGTGGCCTGCGACACGTGTGTTGGAGATGAAAATGGCCCGCAGGTCGAATAAGGTTGGGCATCACTGTTCTAGAAGATTCCTGATTGTTTTCAAATGCTCTGTGTCTAGCTGCAAATAAAAGCTCAATAAATGCACTCATATTAGCAGATTTTCTTTTAAAAACATTTTAAGATACTTCTAGAGTTCAACGTTTGGTGTAGCATTTGGTTTAATTACTTTTTGTGCCAGCTGAATCTAGACTGGTGCTAAGATATAGAGAACAAATTGAAAGCAAATCATCCAATACAAAATTCTGTTATGGACATTGAAAACATTCTACAGTTTCATAAAATGTTCCATTACATTGTTCTCCTACTCAATGAACAATTGGAAATCATGTAAAAGTGAAATGTCAACATTGTCTAAAGTTTTAAGGATTGAATTAAATTTAAAAAAAAACATTTGCTGTTACTGAACCAAATTTTGATTGTTTTGGTTAGACTGCAAGGACACACCCACACACTAATTATTGAATGTTTGACATGCCTGTGGGATATAATAATCTTTACTACATGATGCTATTGCATTTGATCATTAGTTAAACTTTCTTTGCTGGAGATTTCTTTTCACCATTTTGTTGTTCTATCGGAGGAAGTCTTGAAGGTTTTCCAGGTGTTCGCTGAATGGTTTTTACTGGTGACTTTGATGATGCAGCTTGCTTGGAAGGTTGCCTGGCATCCAATGAAATTGGCTTTAGAATTGTTTTGGATGTTGGTCTTATGCTGAGAGCTTCATTATTACTTGTATTATTTTGTTCTTCCATCTGTGGTCTGTTTGATGGTAAAGTTTTTGAAGAAGGTAATGGTTTAGTAAGTGGTTTAGTGAGTGGTTTAGTGTGTGGTGCTCTGATAGAAGGGTCAGATTTTTTAACAGAATCTTGTTTGGAAAGAGAGGATGCAGTTGATGGAGAAGATGTTACAGGATAAGGAAGTTTTTGTATTTGGTTACTTTTAGGCTGTGCTTTTAATGGTGCTAGTGATGGTTTTGTGGGTTGTGAATTTTTTCTCTCTGGTTTCTGTAAAGGTGAAGTTGGTTTCAATGTGTTCTGTGTTGTCTTAGTTGATGGAGAGACAATACTGGTGGTAGACTTTGCTACCTCTGTTGAATTATTACTTGAAGTGGTCATTGTAGTCATCTTGTTTGGAATATGTTGTTTTATTTGATTTAATAAGTCATTGAATTCTGGACAATCCCATGTCATTTGAATTGATTCGTCCTGGAACAAAAAAAAATGCTCTATTAGTTTTTAATTTATTTGTGTTGGCTTTTACAAAATTAAGCTGTAACATTTTTTAATTTATGAAGAACTTTTTACATTGCCAATTTAACTTGAAATGTTTGCACCATAGACCTAAATATATTATATCTAGACTGGACATGGAGATTTTTTAACACTACAAAAAATGTCGTGAAAATTTTTTAAAAGTTGAAACAAGGTGTTGTTTTGTAAAGTAGTTATAAGAAATAAAGTGTGTTTTTTTCAAACCTAACCTATGTAACATACAATTTAATTTTTAGATCTAGACCTAGTAATTGAACATCAAAAATAAGAGTACTCTGTCATCTCATAATTATTATTTTGCAATTTTTAGATACATAATCTAGAAAGATCTAGGACTCTAGGTAATCAATTTATTTAAATGTACATAAGAAGATTAAAATCAATACACATGAATTATTTCTATCTAGGATTTTTTATCTCAAAGGAAACTAACAGGAAATGGCTTTGTTTCATATATTTGCATGAATATATAGTTCTGTGATTAATAGCCAATTCTATAAAAAAATCAGAGAAAAGAGTTTGCATTATTTCTAAACTTTGATAACTAAGGATCATTACTTTTCTAACACAGAAAAGATTGATTTTCCTAAAATTGGGGCCATTTCCCTTACAGCTTGTAAGAGTTACGTACATAAAAATCTCTATATATAGGTCTGTGAATCGATCAATCACAGGTAAGAATTTGTTCTGGATTTCCAGTCTAGATATAATATTATGTCTATGGTTTGCACTTTATAGACAAAAAATATAGTATAAATTATACACAATTACATGTATTAAATTATTATTTTTTTTAATCAATTACTTTGTCCTAAGTTACCTTAGAAAAATTAATGTAGACTAATTGTGTCATGACCATACTCATGGGTCCACTTGGTGGCCAGGTCATCTTTTCCATTAGTAATGGAATCATTGGTTTCTTAAGAGCATCAGTCAGACTGACTTCACGACGACAGTTGGCTGACAGTGAGTACTTTTGTGTGACACATGACAAAACCACCTTACAGCCTCTAATGCCTCTATCAATTTTGTCATACAGTGAATCTCCCCCACCCATTTGTTTGATGTCCAGCCAGCAGCTAAAGCCAAGGGAGGTCAGTCGATCATACAATTTGATTATGTTCTTCTGTTTCCCCCACTGGTAAGAAATGAAAATATCTGGGGACTCAGAAGCCTGTTAAACAAAATAATTTCATTATTTAATTTTAAATTTGAGATGATCATACAAATTGTCAACATATCATAGCAATGTTAGGTTAATGATTTTTATTTAGAATATTAAGTAAAAAAATAAAAATAAATGTCAGCTTCCATGCAAGTACTAGCTATGTGGTTATAAGAAAGTGTGATATACATAGACAATTATCATGACCATAAAATGAGGGGATTTTTTATGTAAGCAATTCATTTAAAAACAAATACTCTTTCCTATTTACAAAAAAATATAAAATGTCAAAATGTTTACAATTTTATCCAAATCAGACTGCACCACTTCTGCTACTGTTCCACCATTTTTGGTTTTACTTTTGTGTATTGTAATTTCTTGAACAACTGGAATCCACCAGTTTCTATATTCTGAAATAAGAAAAAAAATATTTAGTTCGTTTTGTCATTATAATCTAAAAGGTTTAGATAATAGTGAACAAATAGATGCTATCTTACTAGATTTTTCTAAGGCTTATGACAAAGTTCACAACCATAGTTTGCTTAAAAAAATAAAATATTTCGGCATTAATTGTCCACTGCATCAGTGGATTAAAGATTTTCTGATAGGTAGAGAACAAACTGTAATAATAAATGGCTCTAAATCAACACTGATAACAGTAAACTCAAGTGTACCTCAAGGAACAGTCTTGGGTCCACTACTATTTTTAATTTACATAAATGATTTACCAAATTGCATTACTTCAGGAACAAAAGTTAGATTATTTGCAAATGATTGCATAATATATAGAACAATAAAAACAACACAAGACACAAATATTTTACAAAGAGAATTAGATGAATAACAGAAATGGGAATCGAATTGGAGCATGTCTTTCCACCCAGAAAAATGTCAGTTGTTAAGAGTAACAAAAAAACTAAAACAAATTAATTCCACTTATCTTATTCATGGCAAACCAGTAACACAGACTAAAAACGCAAAATACCTAGGTGTTATAATAAATGAAAAACTGTCATGGAATCAACATATTGATGAAACTATTAAAAAAATCAAACAAAGCATTAGGATTTATTAAAAGAAATTTCTATAAATCAAATAAGAACATAAAACTTAAATGTTATTTAACCTTGGTTAGGCCAATAATAGAATATGCATCCTCCATTTGGGACCCCTCAACTCAAGAAAACATTAAGAAACTGGAACAAACACAAAATAGAGCAGTGGAATTCATAACAAACGAATATTCACATTTGACTAGAGTAACACCTTTAGTAAAATCACTAAATTTAGAAAGCCTTCAGGACAGAAGACTCAAAAGTAAAGTAGTAATTATACATAAAACACTGAACAATAATCTTCAAATACAAAATTTAATAAAATACTCTGAAAGACACAAAGATAAAGGCACATTCCTCGTCCCATATGCTAGGACAAATTTGTACAAATACTCCTTCTTCTATAGTGCTATTAGAGAATGGAATGGGTTGCCTGAGCTAGCCAGGAAAACCAGTGACTTGGCAGAATTTAAGTCATTGGTTTATATGCATGACTAAATGCATGAAGCGTAGGATGTAATCATCTTCTTTTTTGAAGTAACGTCTGTATTATAAGATAAGATAATCTACTTTATTGCTTTTGATTGTCATAGTAAGCTTTCAAAAAACCATAACTGACCTGGTTGTACTTTGGTTTCATCAGGAGGAACTCCAACCACATTTAGTTGCATTAAAAGTTCTTGGAATTTGTCTTTTGCCCAATATCTCTGGTCAGACATTTCCTCTCCAGTTCGTTGGAAGAATCGGATAAATAAATATTCACTAAATATTGGTCCCATAGATCCAGGTGGTGGCCATGGACATTGTTCCAGTATTAGTGGTATTATGGGTTTGTTGAGGCTTACTGACAAGTTCACCTGCAAACAAATGAAGCAAAAAAAAAAAAGTTTATGAAGTGACAAAATTTAAAAATTCCTTTTTTAAATCTACATAGCAAAATGTTTAGTCACACTTTTTGTATCTTCATATACAAGTGTAGAAATAATTGATTGAATAGAATTGAGAGGTTACTGTCTAAAGGGAAATAGAAACTAAAAAAGATATAAATCGAATCATTTTTTCTATTGCTTGGACAAATTTTTGGTGATACATTTTTTTACATAAATATTGAATTTAAAATTGTAAAGGTTGTATTACTCTAGTTTGTTTCTGATGTGGTTAACAGTTGTAATCTTGATATGAAGGCAGTATCAAATCAAAATTTTTAAATAGAAAAATGCATAAATGCCATTTTTTCCTTTAGAAAATATATGCACCAAACTTTTTTTAGATTGTAATGCCTAGGAACAATTCAAATCTAACAGAAATCTAGCATCTAAATGTCATTTAAAATTTCACTGACCTCTCTGTTACAGTTTGGAGACTTGGCATATTTACTAGTGACACAACTGATGACAACTTTAGCTGCTCTGATTCCAGTGTCAATCTTCTGAAACAGTTTATCTCCCCCTCCCATCTGACCAATGTCCAGCCAGCACTCATAGCCAGCCATTTCTAAATGTTGTTTTAACAGTTTGACTTCTGCTTGGTGTGACCACTGGTAGCTGATGAAGATTGGGGGAGGGGAGGGATACACAAACTCTTCATCTTCAACAACTGCTTCTGAAAAGTTACATTTTGAGTGTGTCAAATAAACTTTTTAGTCATTACTATTTCTTTGCTACTAGACACTATAACCTTGGACCTATCAAATGTTAGGTCAAAAGATGTCTCATGTCTCATTAACATGTCACAAAGTGCAACTTAATTATTTGCACTTAATTTGATGTGGAAAGAATATGCTGGAACTTGTTGATAAAATGATAACACAAGCTTTAATTAGTTTTAACAATATGTAAATTAATGTATAAATTAAGCATAGTAAATAGTTTCTTCAAGTATAATTCAATGAAATGTGTTAGTATTTAATCAAAGAAGTAAATGTGCTAAAACCACTCAAACTTTTATGCCTTTGATTTCCTGACACCAATATATAATTTTGTTTACCTATGTTTATTTTCCAAGTTTGTGACATATTTTTATTTGAATATTATGTTTAAAAAAAAAAGAATTTTTCTATAATAAAAATTACATTAGAAGGTTTTAAATCTAACACAAAAAAACTTACAACTACAATAAAAATTAATTGACTCACCAGCATTTTTCATAGCATTCTCCACAATGGCAGCAGCATCAAGTCTGTCCATTTCTTGAAGTTGTGTTAAAATAGCCAGAGTTGCTTCACTTGTCTTATGAGTTGTGTACCTAAAAAGGTGAAAATAAATAAAGGTTCATCTATACATAACAGAACAAAACAGTTGACACAAACATTTAAATGTTATGCAAATGATATGGGATAATGGTTCTTTGGTTGCAGAGTTTCCTCTTTGGGTAAATTCTTGGGCATTAGATAAAGAGATAACCAGTGTCCCATATACCATGGTCCCACTTTTGACCTTGCCAGTAAGTTTAAAAAGAATGCTAAACAATACTTTTGGCTTCCCCTCAGTTGCAGACTGTGAAGAAGATTCCAAGATTAATAGGTTCATAAAGAAGTCATAGCCCTGTTCAATGCATTTTTCTTTCAGCAGGAAGTTGTCTATTCTTTTTTAAGAACATATTTTTAATCACTGCTCAATGTTTTAAGTTATGTTCAGAACAATTTGAAAAATTAAACTTTGACACAATAACTTATCATTCATTCAGTAAAGCCATGATAAACTTCTATGCTTACTTTCTAATAACTTACCATTCATTCAATAAAGCCATACAAGGATCTGCTTGTTGAACCCAACCTCTAATATCTTCATTGTTGTAACCTAAGCGACTGCTTAGTAACCTCCAATCATGTTCACTCTTTGGATTTAAAAGTTTGGAAATGTCTCTTGCCCAGAATGGAGCATGACTTAGAGTCTAAAAGAAAAATGGTGTAAGTTTAGTAAAAACAGTATTAAACAAACAATAAATGAATATTTTACAGGGCATAATATGTGAAAATTTGTCAATATTTCAGCTAAAAGTTCTGACACTTCCAATTTTGTCAGCCATTTAGCAGTTTGGTCAAGAGATATAGGCTAAGCTTGGACATCCTTAAAACAGCTAGTGTATTTTGTCCTACAACTAATTGTAAAATGACCAGAATAGATTTTCTTGCCAAAACTAAATGTGTTTATTCCAGAAGGCAGCTGATACTTAACTTCTATTGTTGCAAGAAAAAGCTGATAATAACATGATCCTTACTTTTATAGTTTCTATGTACTATATCAGCGGTTCTCAACCTTTTAAGCTTGGCAACCCCTTTTTACAATCTCCCACTCTGCAGCGACCCCCCCCCCTTCCCTAGACACACACAGCAATAGAAGAATAGACAATAACAATCCTTATTTTTGATGGTCTTAGGCAACCCCTGGCAAATCCTCAATCGACCCCAAAGGGGGTCGCGATCCACAGGTTGAGAACCCCTGTACTATATGAAGAAAAGATAGTAGTGCAGACCAAGCTAGTGAATCCTGTGAAAAGTCTGTGAACGCTAAAGACAGTTTCTAAAAGTTATGTAGTGTGGTGCATATTTTTTCAGGCCACACCGGACACCTCGACAGCCACATGACCTTATCCCCTAGATGGTGTTTTGTGTCTGCACTTATAAGGCTAAATAATGTGGACAGTGTCCATTTTGTTGGAATCTCTTGTCATTGCACATTACTAGATAGACCTACTTTGTCTTCACTGCAGATTGTACACCTTTTTATGTCTAGTTTAATACTTGTAAGTTGCAGGTCTTTTGCTGATTTATTAGCCTAACACAGTTAGATACATGGTTTGCTCAAGCAAATGTATTCCATTCTGCATCAGAAACTACTTGATTCTATGTGTACAGAAAAAATTGATAGGAAGTGTTGATACTTCCCAATGACTGATTAGGACCAAGGCTATTTGTGCAACAAAAAAATGTAAATTTAGAAGTATTTGAAAATGTAAAAAAAAAAAGTTATAGTAATCAAAAAATTACATCTGCTAATCTACTTTTAACAAAGATGCACTTATCCAGCATATGAAGCAAATACTGAACTTTAATAGTGCTCTTGGCCGTTTCCATAATTGGCTAACTATTATTTGCTTTGGTTGATTTCATGCTTAACATATTCAGCCAAATTTTCACTATTTAAAATTAGCTTACTGAGAAAGCAATAACAACAATTTTTACCTTCTTATCAATTTCTTCCACTTTAGCAACAGTTTCATCCACTTTGTTTTCTACATTAGTTAATTTTTGCCCTTGCTCTTTGACTTCATTCTTGACATAATCTAATTGCTCCCCTTGCTTTGATACTTCCACTTTCACTTCATTCAGAATTTCTTCCGTTTCATCCACTCTTCCAACTAAACTGGCTAATTCTTCTTCTTGTTTCTTTAACTGCTTCACCATATCATCAGGCCTTCAAAGAGTTAACAGAAGAAAAAAAAGGTGATTACATAGATTGTTGGTCATATTTTATCCTACATATAAAAAATTAAAATGGAAACATGAGTTAAGAACATACGTCTTCCCATCAATCATATCTAGGATTAACTTCTTCATATTGTTGATGTCTGGATCTGTTGCAGAAAATGATTCCACTTCTTTTCGTCTTTCTTTCAATAAATCTTGATACTTGAAGCCAATGACTCTAAGTGAATTAAATAAAGTCAACAGTTCGCTTTTGTCTTGACTGGACTTCAAACTCTGACATATGTCACTCATCACAGTAGTAGCAATATCCTGAAAAGTATTTTATAAGCAATTCTTTTTCATTTTTATATCAGTAATAGCCTACAATAGATAGACACTGTCAATAAAAAATACAACCAATCTTATTTACATACATTTGTATGCTCTTTTAGTTACCCTGAAATATGTTTTAAAAAATGTAACAAATGTTTCAATTAATTTTTATAAAATAATTTTTTGCACTAAAATGACAAACAAAATATCAACTAACCTTTTTGTACAAAGCCAGAGTTATCATCATATCATTAATGTAATAATGCACATTTGGGACCCATGATGATTTATCAAACAAAAACTGTTTTTGTTCAATAACTTTCTCTGGACATCTTTTTGTTAACTCTTGAAGAATCATAAGAATGGACACTTGTGAAGTGAAATCTTCTTGAGCCTTCTTAAACAACATCTTAATATCTTTACTGGTGAAAAGCTGCATAACAAAATTTTAAAATGAAGCAATGATAGTTTGTTGATGTGCTGGACACACATTGTTAGCACAATTAAGTTTTAAAACACACGTGTAAACATACCTCAGCCTGTTTTTTTGATACTTTTTGAAGGAGCAGTGCTAGGTATGAAACTAAAGATGGATCACCACTGTCTTTCATTTGCTCAATTAAGGTTCTAAAGTGGGGTGTCAAAGCCTTTGGATTGTGTGGATAAATTTCATTGATTGCCACTGAATACAAAAAAAAGCAGTTATTAGAATATATTTTTTAAAGTAAAGAACTACTTTTAGACCTTGCGATCTATAGGGTAGATCATGTAAAGCTCATCTGTTTCTGCACCCATGGTTAAATGAGGATGTCATGTGCCACTGATTAACTGCCTTTACTTTTTCACAACTATTTTCAGGAATGTCATATTTGGTGGACTCAGAGGCATCCTAAAAATCCCAAAATTTAAAAATCCCAGTCTTCACCAAGATTCAAACCAGAGATTAAGTTTAGAAGACAAGAATTTTACAACTCAGCCACTATTCCCACTATTATAATAAATAGAAAAAATATAACTCTTAAATGCAAGCTCACTACATTATGTTAACAAAACATATTCATTTATCACTAAGTTGATCAGAACTGTTGCTGTCAATCTTGAAGAGCTTCATGTTGGGCTTACATCAATGCATCTGAAAAGTGGATAACTTGCAACTCTCCTGCCCTCAAGTTGACATCAACAGATGGGAGAAAAAAGAATAGGATAGGCAAGCAAAAAGATGGGGTTCTGTATCACAGATGGATATATCATCAGAAGCAGGAAAAAGGTTGAAAATGATGAAGTCTCACATGTATTTAAATGCTCAGCTATGCATGCAGGGCCGGTCTTAGGGCCCCGCAATTTCATAGGCCCCGCGCTAATTCTATTTGTAATTATTAATTTCAAAATATATAGGAAAAATTCCTAGAAATGTCCTGCACTTATTAAAATCTCCTGAAAACTCATAAAAATCTCATGAAAAATAGACAAAATTGTCATTTGTATGTCATACATTACGGAAAACACCAATCCTACGCGCGATAAAAAAAAAAAAAGGCATTGTCAGCTTTCGTGTAATAAAATGTGATAATCGGAGGAATTTTCCCCTTAACCAGAAGTTCCAATACCTTAGTTACTTTTATAGTCACTGGCATATAAATATGCCATAGGTTGCAAGATTTGTAAAGTAAAGTTAACTTGATCGCATAAACAAAATGCAAAGCCGAATTCAATTTTCTAAAACAAAATCTTAATTTTCACTTATTTTCCTTATTCCCACCCAGACTAGGCCCCGCGCGATCAGTTTCACATAGGGCCCCACAATTGATAGGACCGGCCCTGCATGCATGTGTCAAGAATTGCTCGCGCTATTCACAAGAGAATTTGGAAGAAGAGATAGTCTATCAAGACATACAATACATAAAATATAAATAAATAGCTTACAATAAGCTTATACTTCTACAGTGTAATCTAAAGGAGATGTGTGGCTGAAAAACATAAAACTCTTGGCTACCTAATAACAGGACTTGAGTTTGAAACCCCAATCTAGCATAGTTGTTTGTTGAGCACCTAAAAGCAGAATGGAAACCTCCCAGAGACCTACTCCCCAATAGTTCTGAAAAAACATTGCACCTTAGTGCACTGAATTGAGCATACCAAAGCAATTAAAAAAAAAAAGATTGCTTACTCAAAAAGTTTTGATTTTCTGTATCTAAATAAGCTATTATCAGCCTGTCCAAATATTGAGCAGCAATCTTTTGGCCAGATGGAACTTGTCCAAATAGTAATATGTACACTCCAACTAAAGTCAATACATTTTCATCATCTACAGCTGTTAAGTTCATAAGTTCTGGTACAAGAGAAGCAGCTAGATCCATCTTATTTAAAGCCTTAAGCTATAATAAAGTTTAAAATTAAGGATTATTAAAGAAACTTGATGTAGTATAGTTTTGCTAATTATAACTTCATTTCAAAATATATAGGAAAAATTCCTGGAAATGTCCTGCACTTATTAAAATCTCCTGAAAACTCATAAAAATCTCATGAAAAATAGACAAAATTGTCATTTGTATGTCATACATTACGGAAAACACCAATCCTACGCGCGATAAAAAAAAAAAAAGGCATTGTCAGCTTTCGTGTAATAAAATGTGATAATCGGAGGAAAAGGTTCATTTGTTTGTTTCACATGTTCCAGATTTTACTTCAAAAAGGAAGATTAATTATTACATACTAGTCCAAACTTTCTGCAGAATGGCAGGTTTGAACCTGTAACCATCAAGACAATAGTTCAAAGTGCATACCACACAACCAGGAAGCTATCAATGCTTTTAATAAAACTTCAAAGATCCAGAATGATGTTATGTTGTAGCTTAATACAACATTTAAAATTTAGGCTACAGTTAACATTTTGTTTTCTTTAAATCTTTGAATCTTACAATTCTGTGATTTTATTTTTCTTAACATAAAAATTTTAAAAATACTTTGGTAATCTAAAACTCACCCATTCAAATAAAGGTCCTACAAGAGTAAGAAACATTGAAAAGTGACCAGATGGAAAAGTTCTGCTTTCTGAATCTAAACAATCTTCCTTAAGGCATGTCAGGCAGATGGATACCAAGACTCCAAAATCCTCGTCTGAAAATACTTTACCATCTCTGTTGAGTTGGTGGAAGACATAAAGATGTGAAATGATGGATGAAAAAAAAAACAGAACAAATATTTAGGCTGTTCATTTTTTTATCCAGTCATCAATTTATGAATTTAAGAGATGCTGAGTACTAAATAGATCATTTTTTTTTTTCTTTTCATCATTTAAACCATTTACAAATCACAAGTGAGATCTGTTGATCTAACAGGCAAGACCATTGGACGACCACAACAGTTTGAGCCCTATTCAATCCTATTCTTAATTTTCCATTGTACTCTACCTCAAAGGAGAATACTAACAGACCTGAAAATTTTAAGGATGTGGACATATGTAATGAATTTCATGGTCATTGGACATCATAAAGCCCAATCTACATTAAAATCAATTCATATGAATAAATTTTCAGAGAAAAAAGAAGATAATTAGGTTCTAATCATATCCATGTATTAATCTGGTCTTGCATGTCAATTAGAAACTTAAACTCAGTCATCAGTTTTCCTGTTTGATTCTGGCAACCCATTCCAAGCTTATTTATCTGCTTTAGTGATTTTACCAACTGGTCTTGCCCTAGCTACATTGAAATGCTATTTGTTATTTTTTATACCTGTTTTCTTTCAATTCTTCTCCTTATTACACATACTGGTTTAACATACTTTTTTAAATACATACATCTCTAAAAAAAAAAAAAAACTATTGTAGCACAAGCCTTCTGTATCTTACTTAAAAGATTTTATGGATGCACTTATCAAATCATTGGCTGCTCTGTATAAATACCAGCAAGAAGACCAAGGTAGATTTGTATTCTTCACTAGTTCATGAAGTTTTTTCATCACTTCAATCATTGCAGGCTTGTCTTCCTTTTTTAAAATAAGAAAAGATTGATAAGTAAAATGTGTATATGTAGTCTTTTCTCAATATCACTTAAGATCTAGAACTATATAGTACTATCAACTACACATTTCACGTACTTTAGCATTCAATTCAATTCTTTCGGCTATGTTCTCTGCAAGGTTATACAATTCTCCATGTTCAGTATTCAAAAATTTTAATGACAGGTTCATCATTACTTTTCCATAAGTTTTTGTTAATTTATCTTTTCTGATAATGAAAAACAGCAACATTTTTTTATTTGGATTGAATATTTTATATTGAAAATAATAGTATAACAAATTTTGAATGTTTTAATAGCTTATTTTAGTTAACTTGTCATATGAAAGTTCAGAACTCTGGTGAATAAACTACTTAATATCATAATTTCATGACATAATTTTTATTAAATGTTAAGCTTATAAATCAATAATAAACATGTACCCTAAACCATCAAAAAAGTACTCCACAGTTGTTTTAAAGTATTCTAAATAATCCTTGGCATCTTGTTGTTTCTCCTCATCCATGTCTGCAATACAAGTTGGTGGCTGAAAAGACTGAATCAATTCTATCACAGGTCGAAGGATATCTGTATGTTCCTGTACAAAGTTCACATCAAGAAATGAGAATTTAAGTAAGTGAAAGTTTATTCAATGAGTTTTAGACTATATCAAATTAAAAGAAAAAATGACTACAAAATTACTAAATGTGTGTTCTTTAATCAAACTATTATTTCCACTAGTATACAATTTTAATTTTTTTTTAAATCCTTTCTATGTGCTTTTTCAACCCCAATTTTTTTTTTTTTTTTTAATGCAAGAATCTTACTGAATAGAATTTGAAGATTTAAAAGCTTATTTCTTAAAGTTAAATTTTGTACAGCAAAAAAATTTAAGTAAAACATCAAAACTATATATTTTATGTTTATAATTTTTAGTGTTTTGTGGGCATCAAAATTATTTTTAAAATTTAAATTATCAGATTTTAAATGATTTTGAAATGAGTTAATAATAGGACATGATTTATGTAGGCTTTTTTTTTCTCTACATAAGACAGTCTCTCAGGTTCAAACAATCTCTGAAAAAATAAAACTGTTGCCTACCTTCCATTTGACTGCTTTATTTTCATACACTAAAGTTTTACAGGCTCTCAATGTACTTTTACATGGCTTTCTAAGTAGAGGAACCAACATTTGCAGCCACAACTTTGATAACTGTTTGTTACTACATTCAAAAATGAAAAGTTGAAACATGCATTCAACCCCAACCTTATTTTTTTAGTTAAATACCATTTTTTAAATACTTTAAAGCAGTTATGTGTTTTATGTGAGTTAACTCATTCAGTGTAGTATTATTTCTCAGGGAGTAACTTTGCTAGTGCTATTGAGTGTGGTGTTACTTTCAGCAAGTAACTTGGAATACAATTTTGTTTCACTAACTTTATAATGTTAAACTTTTGATTTCTCTCTTTATTTTTTGTTTTCTGCATGTGAAAGTGATTGTTCTTTGTTTTAGTTGTAAATTGGATGGGGGATCAAAACGTTTTCTTTTTAAAATGACAACATTGTGTTAGTGGTTCCACATTTTTACATTTATATTACTGGACACAGAATATTTAAATAATACAATTTTTAAGCACATGCTATCATCTTTTATTAAATTTGATGTGATAAATAGTGTTTCGGCTTGTGATTTTTAAAATAATTATGGATTAAATGTAGAATTATAAGGTTAAACCTTTCAGTATATCAATTTGTTACTGAACATTTTATTAAAAAAATTTTCTGTACTCAGTTTTCTTAAAATAATTTATTTTATTCATTGCACTTTTATAACCAATTCATTTTCCTTAAAAATAAAATCACATATGCTAGTTAAAATAATAAAGTAAAAGGTTAGTAACACTACCCTCTATCAAAATAATACACACTGAAATGGTTTAAAGTTTGATTATTTCATTAATGTTATTCAAAAATTAAAACAAAAATGGTTTATCAGTATAAATTATAAACGTTATTTTAACATTAAAAACTCACTTTCCAAAGTGGTAAGATAGAGCATTTTCAACAACAGAATATGCAAATCCATTGTGATTCAAAAATTTAATGTCCAATTCATTAACCACTTGTATAAACTTCTGTACAATATTTTCAAAGGCAGCAATATCTTTCTATATAATTCAAAAAAAAAAAAAATTAAAAATAAAACATTTTTCAGCAAATTATTTTGTAGGTGTAAAAAAAAATGTGCCAAAGAGAAATGTTAAACTTACTGTTGCTGTCTTAGTTTCATAATTGTAAAAAAAAACTTGAGCTCCATAAAATAAATCCATGAGATAGTTCTCTCCTTCTAAAGTATATGTACATTTTGTGGTGGCTATTATAAGATCAAAAACTTCATTATAGAGCTCTTCAAGCTTGCCATGTTTCCTGAAGTATTTATTGTTTGTAAATATTAAAATTTTGAAAACAAACAATTTTTACAAAAAGAAATGGCTAACAAAGAAACATTTATTAATTTGTTGTAGTTTAATTTAAATTATTAATATTTAGTAATCATCTTCTTTTTTGAAGTAACGTCTGTATTATATAAGATAAGAAGATATTTTAATAATATCATGCTTTAATGACCATATGCTATTCTGTATTGTGTTCCTCTGGGTCTATATCAGTAAAACGTTAACAATAATAAACTGGATTTTAAAAACTTATTATTTAACCAAGAAAGATATATTAGTCAAGCAGATAAAAAAAAATAAAACAAAAGAACACATTCTAATAAATTTTCTACATATTAAGTCATGTTGTTATACCAATATCAAATTATTTTTTTTTATACTTTTTCATTTTCGGTACCTACCCCATTTCACTCATCATTTTTTCCATAAAGCCCAAAGTTTCTTCAGATACTTTCTTATTTGGTGCAAAGGTTTGGGATTGAAAAAGTGTTATGCATTTCTTGATATAATGTTTAATCTTTTCAATGTCAGAAGTCTGGGGGAAAATATAATACAATTTTATCATATGCTAAAACTTGCCACAATGATAGATAATTCAAATACCATTAATGCCTGCTTTAAAAATGAATTTAAAGAAATTATGTATAAAAAATGTTGTTTATCTTTTTGCCTGACTTTTCAATGCATAAATATTGCTGAATAATTATCATATATTTTGACATTAGAAAACTTTTGTTGTTTCTGAAGCAGGTTTATCAATCAAATAAGTTCCATAGAACAATGTAATTTGATAGTTTTAATCTAAACTTAAATTTTATCTGGTACAATCAATTGAACAATAATTTTGCTTTTGCATAATCAGTATCTATATTATAGTTTACAAATATAGTTCTGCAATCAGATCCCTTTTTAAAATTTAGCTAAAGAGTTTGTGGTATTAATTTGACATATCTACCAAACTGTACCTAATTGGTGAATGGAATGATGCTAACAAGAAATAACCATTAATTCTTTATATAACTAGTCAACATTTGTGGTGCTAGAAAAAGATATTCTCCAGTGTGCATTCAATATAGCTTTAATTTGAATACTTACTGCAAATGGCTCATCAACAAGATTTATGATCTTGTATCCTATGCTGGCCATGTTACTGTAAACATCTTCCTTCAGCGTAATACTGTCTAAGAAACAGTATGCTGCATAATCAAGGAGTGTGCTGAAGTTTGTTTTCATTTGACTCTCACTGAAAATGAAGCCAGATGATAGATGAAATGAATCCTAGCAATTCATAACTACCAAGTAAAAGACAAAAGAACAAACTAAGGAATGATTGGTAAGCTATATTTCTTACGTCAATATGTATTGAATTACTTCACACATAAATCTGTAGTAAATGTCTCCATACTCATCACCAGAGTTAGTTTCTTCTGACTTGATTGATTTACAAACAACTGACAAAAACTTTGTCACACTGGTTTGATCAAACTCCTGCAGAAATAAGACGTAATCTAATTTCATTTTAAAATGAGCTCTATGAACACTTTGCAATTCTTTGTATAGTACAAATGTGTATGGAATATCTAGGAGGGGTAGCACCTCTAGTGGACAGGCAGTCGTACCCTCTTTTTGAGGGTAGCTTGGCTCACTCTTGGTCTCCACTCGCTACCCAACTCTCACCTGTGGCTCCCAGAAGCTGTAGCATGCGCAGCAGCCACACCCCGGAAACGGCTTTGACTTGCCGGCTAAACCAGGTAGAGGGTATCTGACGTGTCCATGGCACTCATTACAGTGAGGTTCTGTCAAACCTAGCATGTGAAGTCTGGACTTGGCGGCCTGTGCGTAACGTCACAAAACTAGACTAATCGGACAGAAAGGCAAGTACCAGCACAGTGCTGTGGAGTACTCAAGAGCAGGACAAGACACACAGAAAGTCTTTGGTCATCCACTGCACCCAAACTTGTCCCCGGACGTCTTGACCAAATCTTGCTTCCGGAAAAGGACGGGCTTTATGACGAGAGAGTGAGGTCAACGTGTTGCGCGAATCCTCCTCACTTTAATCCGAATTCCAACACAAGTCACTTGTCATCCCTCCCCCCAAAACGCAAAGCCCTCAGCCCCCTGGATGACAAAGTGGTCATCATCGAACCACGATGGACGAACAATATATAGTACACTCTACATATAGATGTACACTACACATAGGCCTAGGTTATATATTATTGTATACTCTACATTAGAAATGAAGAATCCTACCCAAATTTCCTGCAGGATACTAGGGATGGGAGCATTCTGATGACAGTTTGAAATGCATACCACCTGACCAGGCAGCAACATTTTTCACTTTTTCTCTATGTATTTTCAACATATAGACTAGATCTAGATTCTAGATGTAGAGTAGTTTATTTAATCCGGACATCTTTATTTTGATATTTAATATGAAGCTAGCGTGCTGTATAATGTGCTTGCCCATTTTCCAATGATTCTGACCCAATTTCCTTCATTTAGCTGTTCTTTTATGTAAAAAAAAAAAAAGAATTTTCAAATGTGTTACTCAGATGACTTTACTCTTTCCTAGGGTTAAGAATATATTTTTTGGTTGGCTAAGTCTATGCTAATGATCCTGGCAATATTTATTCTGTTTTTGGAGCTGTTTTATAAATTTTGGTAAGAAAATCGTAATTTTATTCGGACACCCTATTAATTATTTTTTTTGGAATCAAACAACTTGGCTTACGAATCAAATAAATCAGCTCCAAAAAGAGAATAAATGTTGCCGGGCTCATTAGTAGACTTAGCAAATCAAAAAATATAGTCTTAGCCCTAGGAAGAGGTAAAGTCATCTGGGTAAAATATGAAAAAACAACAACCTAACTAATTTGAAATTCGTTTTTCATACATAAAAAGACAGCTAAATGGAAGGAAATTGGGTCAGAATCATTGGAAAATGGACAAGAACATTATACAGCGCACTAGTTTTATAATAAATATTAAATTAATTATTTAATGACCACAAAAACAGCCAAAGTCCGAATTCACATAATGTCCGCCGAATCAAATAAACTACTATATATAGGTGTTGTAATTTTTTTTTAATCGTGTTAAAAATATTGTTTTTATTTTGAATTCGTGGAAAATGGGAGCATTTCACCCTCCGGATATGACAAAGAACAAACCTGGATGTGTTCTTTTACTCGCAGATCCGATTCCCGAAGACAGTTATAGGCAATGGTTATGTGCAGAAGTGTGAAGCTATTGTCAAGTAGTCGGACTATAAACAAGTAGAATCTGTTTTCAATTTCCTTAGATGGGCTGCTTCTGGTAAATTCACTGAAACATTAGCAGTATATAAAATAAGTTTAACTTATTTCTCTCACTCTATTAATAATTCATAGAAAACATGGTACAATCGACCTTATATTACAATAACTTTATAAGGCTTGTCTTCGAGTCCGATAATTAATGAGGACTGCGATATTTCACGTGGATACGCAGCCCGAGCTGCGACCTACATACTTTGCTGAATATATGTCTACGTCTGTCCTCGGCAGTGGATTTTCTTTTGGTTGTCAGATGTGTATCCCACGACTTTTAAAATTATCTCCAGGTGTCTCGTTTCAAAGCCGTCTCTGGCCAGGTGCTCTGTTCCCGTATCTGGTATGGGGGTCTTCTTATCTTATCTTATATAATACAGACGTTACTTCAAAAAAGAAGATGATTACGTCCTACGCGTCATGCATTTAGTCATGCATATTAACCAATGACTTAAATTCTGCCAAGTCACTGGTTTTCCTGGCTAGCTCAGGCAACCCATTCCATGCTCTAATAGCACTAGGTAAAAAGGAGTATTTGTACAAATTTGTCCTAGCATATGGGATGAGGAATGTGCCTTTATCGTTGTGTCTTTCAGAGTATTTTATTAAATTTTGTTTTTGTATTTGAAGACTATGGTTCAGTGTTGAGCTGAAAAGTGGCCAACGTAACCGATGAGCCCACGTAAACACTTTAAAGACCAGGTTAGACGCCAACTTAGACTGACATTACAATAACTTACTAAGTAGCTTAGCTAAAAGATTAAGACGAACTTTATAAACCAGAATTTCAACCAAAGAGTTTGCAAAATAATGGAATTTAAAAAAAAATCCAAGCATGATGATTATAAATCAGCCCAGATCATCTAGATATCTACGCCTGACTTAAAATAACCAGACTTTGGGCAAAAGGAAGATATATCCTCCTTTTTGAGGTCATGTCCTCTATCAGGCAGACATTGGCCTAAAGTTTGAAAATATCCGGAATCGACTCTGTTATTTTCTTTAATATCATATAATCTTGCGATCGAATCCAAACCTTAATATCTTCAGGTTTATTTATGCATACGTCCCTCATAAAATGGTATATTATTATGCGTACCGTAGGCCTAGCTAAAGATTTGGGGAAGTGATCTTAACGCTGTTCAGTTGTTTGACCAGTAGGCCCCAAATGCTACTTAAAAATCATAAGCAGGACAAAAATTATGCCAGAGGCGTAGCCAGGTTGGGGGAGGGAGGGGGAGAATTTGAAAATCCCCCCGCCCAAGTGAGTGTCTTTTACATTAAATATTACGCAAAATTCAGGGGCCCTCAAAGAGGTCAAGCCCCCCCCCCTCCGTTCCCCAATGGATACATATTCCTAGATACGCCACTGAATGATGCTATATTTTTTGATAATTTCCTTGATGAACAGTGCTGTTCGTATTTTCAAGGTTGTTCATGTGAAACGTGTTGGTCAGAGCTCTCAACAATCGTTTTCATTTAAGCTAGGCACATCGAGGCTCAGTGATCAAAATGGGAGTATTATTGATTAGATAAATAAGATAATTTGTAGGTTGTAGGCCTAACATTTTTGTATTCCTTGACATTTTCCATCAACTGTTTACAATGAAAACTGTTGTAGATAATGAATGTAGTAGCAGTTCTGGACGAAATCATTCAATTTTTTGTTGTTACATATAAATATATTTTGGGTAAACTCATTCAAAACAAAATTTCCTGGTCTGTCACAATACTGACTTCGGAATTGGAATCTGCACATTTGATTTGTTTGGAACATAGACATAGAAATCTAGATCTATAGAATAACCAACGAGGCCTTCAACAGCTTCAAACGAAAGAGACAAATACACAAAATTGGCTTATAGTGGTTAGCGCATCTGTCCTATACTTGGTAACGTTCTTAGCCGATAATTATCTTTTTTTTTTTTATTACATTCTAAAAGCCCTCCGGGAACCCACTATGAGAGGCTAATGCGCTCCCCAATGTCGGAATGCCGCTAACATGGCCAAGTGCCACTTTCATTCGAAATGTCTTATGATGCAGGTCGATGATCAATAGAGTTACGTGACCATGAAGACGAGATGAGATTCAAGTTTTTTTCTATCTCCCAATCTGCTTTTCTCTCGATTATTCGGCTATGGAAAAGGCAACACATCACTAATTGATAGGTTTGATTCAAGTGTTTGTAGTCATAAGTTATTCACACAACGTTCATATAACACGGGCTACTTACCAAGCAGTATTTACAATTTCCTGAAAAGCAAATTCAGCCATTCTCCAGCCATGGGTTTCAAAGCGGGGCTTTATTTTGTCTGTGAGTTTATTACCAAGGGCGTCTAACCCCTTGAAGACATCCTGTAGTCCTCTCTTGGCAACCTCTGTGTCATCGTCTTTTAAAGAGCTGAAAGTTGATCTAAAGTTATCGTACACATTCTCATCGTCATGAACAAAACTTTGACTTTTGATGAGTTGTTCCATCTATTGCTGAAATAAATAGTTTTTTAAACACATCTTGTATAGTAGCTAACGGACTCATGAAGTTCAATAAAGTAGTGCATTCATTCCACATAACTAAATAACGGTAGACTACTCCATCTTTTAAATAATTCTTTCACAAAAGAAAGCAACTTCTTTTAGTTCAGAACACAATATGTTCCAATGAATTCATTACGTTTACATCACAGATCTAAATCCATTGCACAACAGCTAGATTTGAACCCAATAACCATAGTTGGATCTGAACCCATTGCATCCAAGTTATATCTGAACCCATACATCAAAGTTAAGTCTGAACTCAATAACCACAGGACTGGAACACGGAGAGACTCTAGCACTTTGAAACTGTCAGGTAAAGTTGATCCTAAGCCCTTGAAACTCTAGGCCAGCAAAAGCGAACACTAAGAGGCAGGCTAGCATGCCCGGGACTCTAGCACTAGCGGATCCAGAACTTGGTCAGCAGAAGTTAACAGAAAGATGGTTAAATCGTCTGAGGAAAGTCGACCGTTTCAACGCGCGCAATGCGGGTAGAATAGGTAGAATACATATTGTTATAAACCTGGTGGTGGCACAGATGGGGGTAGTGGTGTGTGTGTGTAGTCAGCCGACGCAAATCGCCCCAGGCCCGCGCTAGACGAGCGGTCAACCGTGACGAGTTACGACTATCGGCCGAGACGAGTGTCAACATGATGGTTCGGGAAGGATCGACGTCGTGAACAGAGCTCGGGAGCGTCACGAGAGTTGTAGTCATCTGACCACCTAGAAACGTCGAGCGGCGTTCTGTCCGGTTCGAAAAGGCCTGTATGGACCCTATATAAGAGCGAAGGTATCAGAGACCAGTCAGTCACAACTACCCGATCTACGGTTCGTTACAACGGCTCAGTACAAGTCCGAGACGAGACAGAGAGACCAGTGCAATAGTTGATACGGCGGAGAGATATTTGTACAGTCTTGTGTTACGTGCTGCCAATTGTACAGTGTTGGCTGTTATTTATTGACATTAAACTATTACGTAACTTTGAAGCCCAGAATTGTCAAGTTCTTTACATTGGTGGTGTCATTTGGTGCAATTTGCAGCGAGCCTGGATAGTGAGATTCGTAACAACTGGTGTCAGAAGTGGGATCGGATCTGCTATGGCTACTACGAAAACGTTAGACCAACTCCTTGTAAAGGAACTGAGACAAGAGCTCCGTGGTCGAGATCTGAAGACGAGCGGCAACAAAGAAACCTTACAAGCGCGCCTTCGGGAAGAACTGGTGAAGGAAAAAGAAGATCCGGATACATATCTTTTTGAAGTCGAACCGGACTTGCTGGAACAGATCACCAGTAGCATGCAGCAACAGATCACCAGTACCAGTATCATGCAGGAACAGATGGCAGCTATGCAGGGACAGATCGCCAGTAGCAAACAGAAGCAGATGGCAGCTATGCAGGGACAGATCGCCAGTAGCAATCAGGAGCAGATGGCAGCTATGAACTCGGGGCTAGAAAACACCAATTCCAAGAAAGACACGACGGACTCGGGAATCAAAACGGAGGTATTGGCAATGAACCAACGCATACATGCTGTGGAGGAGAGAATCACCAACATGGACGAGCAGATGAATCAGAGGGTCGACGCAATGGAGAAGGCCATCGACGAAATGAAGATACAAGTCTAACGCAAGCACACAAATGTACCAGAAGCAGATATGACGTCATTTGTACCTGAAGTCTCCGGGAAAATGAAGCCCCCCGTATTTGATGGTTCCGTGTCCTGGTCAGTATACAAGAAGCAATTTGACGCAGCAGCCAAAGTTAACAAATGGAACAGTGAGGAGGAGAAAGCAACAGCCCTTGTGTTATCCCTTAGAGGAAAAGCCTCCGAATTGCTACAGTCTCTACCGAACCAGCAAGACTTCGCCGCCCTTGTCCAGGCTATGGAACTCCGATACGGGGATGAACATCTGCAAGAAGTATATCGTGTGCAACTAAAGACCAGACAACAGCGCCCCGATGAAACACTATAGGTGCTAGAAACAGGTATCGAACGCCTCGCACATTTGGCCTACCCAACAGCCGCACAAGATTTTCTGGAAATCATTATCACAGACGCCTTCATTGATGCGCTTCGAGACCCCGAGTTAAAGAAAGCCACCAGAGTTAGTGGTAGACGTAAGGCCAGTGAAGCCCTCGTATACGCTCTCTCATATGAAGCCGCTAAAGACGCATCTGGGAGCGTTCATCAAGGTCGAAAGTTGGAAGTCAAAGAGGAAGAATTCGCACAACTTGTTAGAAGGGTGACAGAGGCACTAGATGAACGACGAACAAACCAGATACCAGAAAATCAACCTAGGGCTCCTGTACGATGCTGGAATTGTGGTGAACTCGGTCATATACAAAGAAGCTGCACTAGAAGATTTCCACAAACTGGAACCCATTACAGATCAGAAAGGTATGCACGACCAAGTTCTCGGGGCTACCAAGGAAACTAGCACGCGCCGGTTTCAAGGGGCGGAACCCGGCGACACAGAGATTGAGAGCCCCTCCAACCATCATCCCGGTCGCCGTGCTAGGACAGAGTAAGAGTCTGAAAATCATCGGGAAAATTGGATGTCAAAATTATCACTTTCTCCTAGATACTGGTGCCTCACGATCAGTCATTCGGACGGATAAAGTGGACAGTAGCAAGAAAACGTCAGTTAGAGCCTACTCGTTGAAAACAGCCAGTGGAGAACTGATGCCCATAAAAGGCCTGATCGACATAATGGTCGAGATCGGGAATCAGTCATTCGAACACGAATTCCCGATTGCTGACGTCACAGATGACTGCATAATAGGGCTCGACTTCATGTTGAAATATGGCCTTTCCATAAATATCGGCGGAGGCACTTTACAATGTGGAGACCTCGAAGTACCCTTGCTTGGCGACGAGAATGAAGAAGATGGCCGAGTCAGAAGGATTAAGTTGGTAGAAAATACAACCTTGCCTGCTAAGTCTGAAATGATCGTTTGGGGGAAAATTGAGGACGGCTATCCCACGACAGGAACAGCACCTGGTAGCAAGCTTGGACACCAACCACAACGGGATAGCAGTAGGAAAGACACTAGTCACGATTGGGAAAGACCTAATGGTACCCGTAAGAATTATGAACCTCGGTACAGTAGAGAAACACTTTCGGAAAGGTAGCACAATCGCTGGTTGCCATGCTCTTGAGATGATAAGAAACTGTAGCAGTGAAAACCCCGTCGAAAGACTCGAGTCCAGTGAACCGCAGGTTACTAAATTTCTAACAGAAGTCAAAACGACATTGTCGAGAGAACAGAACACCAAAGCAGAACAATTCCTCAGAGAATTTTCTGACATATTGCCATCTGATGAAATGGACTTTGGGCGGACAAATCTAATCCAGCATCTAATAGACACAGGAAGCACTAGGCCTATACGACAGCAACCACGTCGCCTGCCGCTAGCAAAACACCAAGAAGCTATGGACATCATAGAACGAATGAGGCAGCAAGGGGTTGTTGAACCATCCAACAGTCCATGGTGTTCACCCATCGTCTTGGTAAAGAAGAAAGATGGATCCACGAGATTTTGTGTCGACTATAGATTATTAAATGACGCCACACAAAAGGACAGCTACCCGCTTCCTAGGATTGACGACATATTGGACACACTTGCTGGTTCACAGATCTTTTCCACCCTTGACCTGAAGAGCGGTTACTGGCAAGTAGGACTACACCCCGAGGACAGAGATAAAACGGCCTTCTCTGCTGGTAATGGTCTCTGGCAATTTACCGTGATGCCTTTTGGACTCTGCAACGCCCCAGCCACCTTTGAAAGACTAATGGAGCATGTGTTAAGAGGACTCAACTGGACGACGTGTCTTGTCTACTTAGATGACATTATCGTCATAGGCAGAACCTTCGAGGAACATATCGCAAACCTGAAGGAAGTATTCGAACGAATCAGAAACGCTGGAATGAAATTGAATCCAAAGAAGTGCTCCTTGTTTAGAAGGAGCGTCAAGTACCTTGGGCACATCGTGTCGAAGGAAGGAGTCAGCACAGACCCGGATAAAGTTGAAGCCGTAAATGAATGGCCGATCCCCGCTAATACCCAGGAGTTAAGAAGCTTTCTTGGACTCTGCACGTACTACAGACGTTTCGTACCAAACTTCTTTAGCCTCTGTAGCGCCCTTCATCAATTGACAGAACCGAAGCGGCCGTTTATTAGGACAACAGAATGTCAGGAGGCCTTTGAGCGACTTAAAAAGGCTATTGTTTCATCACCCATTCTGGCCTACCCGATACCAGGCGAGACGTTCATACTTGACACCGATGCGAGCAATACTGGAATAGGCGCTGTCTTATCCCAAAAGGTAGACGGAACTGAGAGAGTCGTAGCTTACTTTAGTCGGAGATTGTCCAAAGCCGAGAAAAACTACTGTGTCACAAGGCGTGAGCTACTGGCAGTTGTGGATGCCATACAACATTTCCACAAATACTTATATGGGCAAAAATTCATCCTTAGGACAGACACGCTGCTCTTCAATGGCTGTTGTCATTTAAAAATCCTGAAGGACAAGTCGCCAGGTGGATTGAACGTTTGCAAACATATGACTTCAAGACACAGCACCGAAAAGGCCAAACTCACCAGAATGCTGACGCGCTGTCTCGACGGCCTTGCAGAATGGAATGTAAACACTGCAGCAAGGTTGAAGAAAAGGGGGTTTTCATCGATTGCCAACGTCTTGGAATACAAACTTGTGGATCATGGTCCGACGAAAGAATCCGAGAAGACCAGTTAAAAGATGAAGATATGGCTTCCATTCTGCTTATGAAGGAAGACGGACAAAGACCGGAATGGCATCACCTTTCTGATAAAGGAGCTGCTACCAAGGCATATTGGGCGCAATGGGACTCACTGACAATTGACAACGGAGTTCTCAAGAGGGTCTGGGAAACCGCAGATGGAGAAAGCAATCGCTTGCAGCTGTTGCTGCCTAAAGTAAGAGTTGCCGAGGTGTTGCAAGAAATTCATAATAATTCTATTGGGTCACATTTAGGTGTCAACAAGACCTTTGAAAAAGTACGCCAGCGGTTTTACTGGTTCGGCTACCGAGATGATGTAGAAGAATGGTGCCGAAGGTGCGACGCGTGTGCAGCAGCGAAGGGCCCGCACAGTAGAACGAGAGGACGTATGCAGCAATACAACGTCGGTAATCCCTTCGAAAGAATAGCGATCGATGTAGCCGGACGTTTCCTGAGTCCCAGAGAGGAAACAAGTACGTTCTAGTGGCTATCGACTATTTTACTAAGTGGCCTGAGGCGTATGCGATACCAAACCAAGTAGCCACCACCATAGCGGAAACACTTGTAGAAAATTGGATTAGCAGATTCGGTGGTCCCATAGAGTTACACTCCGACCAGGGCCGAAACTTCGAATCCAAGATCTTCCAAGAGATGTGCCAGGTACTCGGCATCGAGAAGACTCGCACAACCCCTCTTCACCCCCAGTCAGACGGGATGGTAGAACGATTTAACCGAACACTGGAACAACACCTGTCGAAAGTCGTCGATGATCGTCAAGGTGACTGGGACACCTATATACCAATGTTCCTTATGGCATATAGAGGATCGATTCACAGCACCACTGGTTACACTCCAGCAAAGATGTTGTTCGGCCGAGAGCTGCAACTACCATGCGATTTGCTTTTCGGGATCCCGGGAAATGTGCCAGCCTCTTCAACAGACTATGTCGCAAATCTCCGAAAACGGATGGAGAAAACTCACGCTCTTGCCCGCAGGAACATCAAGATCAACAGTGACCAGGTGAAGACAAGGTACGACAAACGGGCCAATGCCGCTGGGTTTCAGGAGAACGATCTGGTGTGGCTTTACTCGGCTATTCCAGTACCACCTCATCGTGGTTGTCGGGTGAACATTCCGTTATAAGGAGTGGCTAAGAGTATTGGTTGCTTGCCGCTGATGGAAGAGACCCCGGCAAGTGTAAAAGGAAATCAAAGGGGTTATGTCCAGCCCCCCCCCCCCCTGTGGGGTCCCGGGGCAACGGTGAGTAAGAGACCTAACGGGTTCTCCGAAAAGCGGATAGCGCTGGACACCAACTCGAGGGTTGGTCGGGTTCTCCTGGAACTCGACTGATTCGCGGGTCTCTCTTTGGGCAAAGACTGGACTGACTGGCGCGGCCTTAGCGGGCTGCGTCGGGCGGACTGGTTGGCGTCCACGAGCTAGGCTCTAACTAGCCCGTCTCCTGTGAGGTAGTAGAGGAACGCGCTTCCCAATAAGCAGTTTCGATACTGGGAATATCGAGCAATCCTCACACAACCACTCCTCTCGTAAGCGAGCTCTTGCCATACGGAGATGGTGACCAGTGGAGCGGACTTCACGCACCCAAAGATTCCGGACCCTCTTGCAGGCCCTTTGTACACTACTTTCTAATCGGCAATAACTAAGGCCGCCAACGGTCTTCGACTTCTATGCAAACATGAATATTACACAACAAACCAGAAAACCCGGGTACGAGCAGACCCAAACAGGCTCCGTCGCGCGGGTAGTGGGCGGCAGGCCCGACAACGAAAAATCCTCTACTACTCGCCCCGTGGTTCCGATCCGGCGGAACCTGTCGAACCACGATAAATTAGCGAAGGTTCCCCCTCTCAGGAAAAAGCCCTCTTCCCAGGCTACACTGCATTCGTTCTTCCCTCGGAAGAACGGTAGCCAAGGTGTGGCTAGCCAACCACACCAACCTGGTGATCATGTCCCGCACCAGGCCAAACCTACTATTACCAACCAAAAGGCCCAACCGACTATGACCAACGAAGCGAGGACCATCGGTCCTCCAAAACACCAACCATTACAACGGTTTGTCGCTTCCAGTCCTAAATCCTTAGGGAGCGATAAACTTAGCCAGATAAAGATACTTCAGCTCAATATCTGTGGATTGATACCCAAGGTATTAGAGCTCACAAAACTCCTCCACGAGAGGGCAATAGACATCGCGCTATTGCAGGAGACTCTGGTAGGCTTATACATGTAAATGCAATGAGTGCCGTGGACTCATCACGTATGTTAGAAACGGCATGACAGTTTCTCAAAATCCTGGCCCTCAAAGCGGGCGTACCGACGCCATCTCGCTGGACATTTTTAAAGCTGGCAGAAAACTCACAGTAATAAACTGCTATAACCCGCCAAAACATGAACTTGCCATTAACCTCGGCAATAAAAATATTCTAAACAAAACTCTATTAGCTGGGGACCTAAATGCCAAGTCTCCTGCATGGGGCTATGACATAACCGACTCCTCGGGCCAAAAAGTCCAAGAAATTCTTAACACTACGAACCTATTTTGCCTGCAAAATAAACATAGTCCGCCAACCCTCCTACACACTGGCAACGGGTCTCTATCGAGACCTGATCTAACTCTAATCTCTGCAGATCTAGAGGGGAAAACCACAATTAAAGTGCTTGAGGATGTTGGAAGTGATCATAGGCGCATTGAAATCACTATTGCTCTCTCAGAGGCCAGGGGTATAGCCACTAAACGGCCCAGAAAATGGAGCTACGCTAAGGCTGACTGGCCAGCATACGGGGCGGCCGTCGACTCCGCCCTGTCGAGTATCGCGGTGGAGGAAGGGACAGTCGACTCCAAATACGGCGAAATCACTGCAGCGATTTTGGGTGCGGCTAGGAAGCATATCCCGCGGACCTATCCCGGCATACGGCATAGACCCGCCTAGTCCCGAGAATTAGATCGAATAGTCAGGGCCAGGAAACGGGCAAGGCGCAGAGCACAAAGAAAGGGGACACCCGAATGCCGCAGGGAGTTCAATGCATTATGCCGGAAGGCCAGCGAGGTGGCCCAACGTGTACGGGCGGACCACTGGAGGGATGCCTGTGCCGGGCTGGATCTTCGGGATACTTCCAAAGCCTGGCGTCTTCTTCGCAATCTTGAGGCCAAAGATTCGGCGCGTACAGCCACCCCATTATTCAAACCCAGTGGGGATCGAGTGGCAAAAGATCAAAAAATGGCCGACTTGCTAAATAAATATTTCGCTTCGATAAGCAAGTCCGAAAAGAAGACAGCCACATCTATAGCCCTTAACAAGGAGCGTAAAAGGCTCGAGAGGGAGCCGGATGGGTCGAAAGACCTGGACACTTGCAATGCGCCCTTCTGCCGTGCTGAGCTGGACAGAGCGATAGCTAAGTGTAAAAACAGAAAAGCTCCGGGGCCAGACAAGGTTACTCCTGAGATGGTAAAACACCTCGGGGGTATGGCGAAAGACAAACTCCTTGAGTTTGCGAATCGGACCTGGGTAGAGTCCAGACTACCCAGGGCCTGGCGCTGTGCTACCATTGTTCCAATACTAAAAAAGGGCAAAGACGCGACTAACGTTGAGTCCTACAGACCCATATCCCTGACCTCCACTATCGGCAAGATAGTAGAACGGATGGTCAGCGAGCGGCTCGTGTGGAGCTTTGAGAGTGCCGGTATCCTAGCGCCAGAGCAGGCAGGCTTTAGGGCAGGCTTGAGGCCGATCGACCAGGTCACAGTATTCATGCAGGAGGTGGCCAATGGGTTCCAGAGGTCCGAGAGCACATACGCAGTATTTATAGACCTAAAACAGGCTTATGACCGGGTGTGGAAGCAAGGCCTCTATCTGAAACTTAGAGCCATGGGCGTACACGGGCGGACCTATAACTGGGGAAAACACCCCAACTAGAGGGTTACCCCAAGGATCCGCCCTCTCATGTATCCTTTTCATGGCCTATCTTAACGATTTGCCCAGCTCACTCCGATGTCGCAAACTGCTATATGCTGATGATATTGTCCTCTGGTCAACCGGGAAGAAAGCTGACCAACTTCAGGCAGCATTACAAGCCGATCTCCATACCATCTCCTCGTATTGTTCAAAATGGCAGATACGAATTAACGTTGCCAAAACGACCTGGTGCCTGTTCAGCCTGGGAATCGACATTCTTGGGGCCCCATTCGAGCTTCAACTCGGTGGGCTGCGACTCCAACGTGAAAACACGCCAAAATATCTAGGAGTCACTCTAGATAGAAAGCTCTCAATGCACTTGCACATCCAGGACGTTGAAAGAAAAGCCTCGGAGAAGTTAGGGTTACTCAGAAAGCTAGCCAGTACCAAGTGGGGCGCCCGAGCTGACATGCTACGCACTCTGTACACGGGGGCTGTCAGGTCCCAAATTGAGTACAGCCTGCCCGTGCAGGTGTACGCAAGCAAGACGGCCCTCGAATCACTCGATCGTGTACATGCCCAGGCTCTTAGATTCATTTGCGGCACCTATAGAACGAGCCTAACTTCCGCTGCAGAAATCATGTCCAACGTGGCTCCTCTCAGCCTGAGGAGAGAGCGCGCCGTGCTAACGGCCCTGGAACGCTACAAAAGGGGCGAACCAGGGCTACCGACCCATACTCTAGTCACTCGGTGGAGAGTTAAAAACCGGATCAAACGGACCTCATTTATGCACTGCGCTACAAATTTGAGTGCACAAGCTGGCCTCTCCACTGACCGGGTCCCGATCCGACGGATAAGCACGTGCCCGCCCTGGAGGAGACAGCCCATCCCTCCCATCAATCTAACCATACACGGGTTGGAGGGGGCCACAAAACGACACACACACCCGGACTTACTAAGAAAAATGGCAATGGACACATTAAAGACCTACCCGGCCAACGCCATTTATTGTTACACAGACGGGTCGGTCATGAAGGACCCCGTAAGAGCTGGGTATGGGGCCTATATCTGCTACCCAGACCTCGAACCAGACAAGCTTTCAGGCACATGCGGCCTCGTTGCATGTAGCTTTGATGCTGAAATCTCGGCAATAACATATACACTCAAATATCTGCTCCAAAAATTGCGTGAAAACATAACCGTTGTGACTACCGTTGTAATGGTTACCGATTCCCAATCCTGCCTCCAATCCATGGCTGGCTTAGGGGGAAAGTCCGAACTGGTGGAAGAGGCATTAGGCGCCGCAAATAACATTCGCCTATTTATTGGAGCTGTCATCTTTATGCAGTGGGTGCCCTCGCACTGCGGCGTGAGGGGCAATGCCGTGGCTGACGCTCTAGCTCGAGAAGGAGCGCTGGCCGTGCCCACTTTCGAATCACCAAGTACGTTTAAACAGGCTACCACAGTTATACGAGAGTGGGTACATGAAAAGTGGTTGAAATCCTGGGATGACTCCAACACTGCCAGGGGAGTCTGGCAGCACATGCGTCGCCCAGATCGAGAGGACCCGTGGTGGAGGCTAAAAAGGTCGGAACAAACAATAATAGCGCAGTGGCGCACGGGACACTGCCCAATAGGTGCGTACTTCGCCCGGTTTCGACCAAATTTTGATGCCCGTTGCCGACACTGCGGGGAATCAGAAGAGACGGTGGCGCACGTCTTGCAAGAGTATCCGCAGCTCCGCGAGCTGCGGGAAGACGTATCCAGTGGTTCATTATGTTTGTATGGAAGCTATGAGGCACTACGCCAAACAGCAGAGTTCCTTACCAGGGCACTACGGGAGTCCTAGGTCTCCCTGCCTTGTCACCAATTGGAGTTCATCTCAGGTGTGGCTTCACAATCCACAAAGACGAAATGGCAAGTCCCCAAAGCTTCAAAAAGACTGGGAAGGACCCTACCGAGATAAAAAGAATCAACAATGTTGTGTATCGAATACAGAAGAGCCCAAGGTCGAAACTGAAGGTCGTCAGCATCGACAAACTCAACAAGTACTATGGTGAAGCCGGATCTGCCCGGGACGGACAGATCTAAGGGCAGTGTTATAAACCTGGTGGAGGCACAGATGGGGGTAGTGGTGTGTGTGTGTAGTCAGCCGACGCAAATCGCCCCAGGCCAGCGCTAGACTAGCGGTCAACCGTAACGAGTTACGACTATCGGCCGAGACGAGTGTCAACATGATGGTTCGGGAAGGATCGACGTCGTGAACAGAGCTCGGGAGCGTCACGAGAGTTGTAGTCATCTGACCACCTAGAAACGTCAAGTGGCGTTCTGTCCGGTTCGAGAAGGCCTGTAGGGACCCTATTTAGGAGCGAATGTATCAGAGACCAGTCAGTCACAACTTCCCGATCTACAGTTCGTTACAACGGCTCAGTACAAGTCCGAGACGAGACAGAGAGACCAGTGCAATAGTTGATACGGCGGAGAGATATTTGTACAGTCTTGTGTTACGTGCTGCCAATTGTACAGTGTTGGCTGTTATTTATTGACATTAAACTATTACGTTACTTTGAAGCCCAGAGTTGTCAAGTTCTTTACGTTGGTGGTGTCATTTGGTGCATTTGCAGCGAGCCTGAATAGTGAGATTCGTAACAATATTAAAACGTCTAATTTATAAGAACGTTTTGAAGAATGCTTTTACTTGATAAATATTCTAATATGACTTTATAGGCCCTAACTACATTGATAATATAACCGATTTTTTTCCCAAGCAAATAAAAGATATTTTCAACCCCTTTTAACAAAATGAGTCCCACAGGCTGAGAAAAGCTGATGTTGATTAATTGGGAATTTAAGGCTCGCCCACGAAAAAAAATATTGTCATCGAAATATAATATTTCAAAAAGTCGTTCATATTTTAGTTTTTAATTTTGTTCAATAAGTCTGTATGAAACTTAGTATTGTTACAGAAATACAATTTGTCTTGCAAAGCACTGAAAAGAGATATTGGTTAGAGGGCGAACAAACGAGGTAGGCCTATTCTTAATTTTGTGTATTTTAAACAGTTTGAGCATATATTGAAAAGTTATTTATACGATAGACAAATCTGAGATTGAGAAAAGGCAACTTCTTATTTGTCTACTTGTACTCTAAACTTTAGAGTAAAAGTTTCTTATGAATTCAAAATTTTCACAAAAACAGTCTTTCTTTTATTTATTAAAAATTGATTCTTAGATTACGCATCTTTCATGCTAATGGCATTCTTAGTGCGCTATGGTTTAATCTCTATTGTGGACCAGTGGGGGGGGGGGGGGTATCTAGATGAAGGCTCCGTGCTGCATTTAGCCGCTCAGCAAACACAACAAAAAAATGTAAATGCTCTTAGGGTCAGAGTTTGGTGGAAGGAGAATGAAAGCAATCGCCTCTCCATAGCCCCACATTATCGGCCAGGCCTAATATAAAAATTATTTACAAAATAGATAATTAGTATTTATTATTTAAAATAATTTTGTATTATCGGTCGAATGGGGGGGGGGGGGGTGCAATCCGCCAGTGGTCTCTGTCATTCTATTTCAAGGTCATAACTTTTCTTCCAGAAGTACAAAGGAGTTAGATACCTAACGGTGCGTTTCATAGACCAGTGATTTTAATGTTAATGTGATTAGTATTAATTTGTCAGTTGTTGTTTTTTTTAATAATAATAATAACTCAAATGTAATCAAATGTATGCTGATTTTGGAATAATTAAATTATCTTAACATTCTTAACATGTTATTATGAAAAATAATTATTATTTACCTTACCAATGTTATGTAACGTGTTCTTAAATGTTTTAAAAAAATGTTTCATTTGAAACAAATATATACATATCTTTTCAAAATGTGCCTAATTCTATCTTCAGTCGGAATATTTCTTACGCTGCACATGTTATAATTTCACTCACCTGTAACACAGTGTACCCACAAGTTCAGAAGTAGTCGTTGCTAGAAATAAAAACCAAAATCCTAAACCAACTGAATGGGAAACTATTGATTTGAAAAACACACACATTTATAGACACACGTATATTCTGGCCTATATCACTGATCGATCATTGGAAGAAAACAAAGTTAAATCATTCAATGAACAATTGGGTCATAGTTCTGCAACTTTCTATTCAAACAAAAGGGTAACTAGTATAGTGCATTATGTTTATGATGGTATTGAACATAGAATATACTGTACATGGATCTTAAATAGCTCAATAGCTCAAATAGCTTATCCTTTCAATATATACAATCTAGCTTTAAAAGAAATGTAGTTAATTGATCATAGGCCTAATTGTAGATTTAATCCTTCGTGCTAAATCAGTACATGTGAACTAAACTAATCTAATACTTTCCTTTTAAAAAAAATAAATGAAAGCAAAATGTCTAATTTGAAAAAAAAAAAAAAAACGCTTTTTAGGTAGTGCTAAAAATATTTCCAACAAAGCAAATAAACAAGGGTGGTAACTAAGCAAATTGAACACATGAGAACTGCTCGATAGAACCAATCGATTGCAGAAATCTAGCATCTGTTACATAGGCCAAGCTCAGTGGTGTCACTGGGCCGGGATCGGCAACCTGCAGCTCGTGACCCTTTATGCGGCTCTTTGTATGTGAAGCTGCGACTCTTTAGTTCCAGTCGCAAATATAATTTATTTTAACGAAAACAAAAACATTCAAAAATCATTCTAAATCAATTAACGAGGATCAGGCACCGATTCTATCTCTCAGTCAATTGTACTCACTCTTCAGCCCTGTTACACACGTCGTGACTGTCGTCACTTTGTCTGAAGCTCTCGAATGACGCATCGTCGGAATTTTTAATTTGCTTTCGATGTTAGACAATCTGGCCTCTTCACCAGTGGCTGTGGACGTATAGTTTGTTATTTCACGTAGAAGAGTTAGAAGCGATTTATCTTCTCAAAGTTATGCATAAAACAAAAATGTTCCGACCTACTTCTTCACAATAAAGTGCGATGGCTTTCCGAAGATAAGTTTTTGAAACATTTTGCTTTATACTTGAATGACCTAAATGAAAAAGTCATTAGTCACCCTTTATAAGGGAACGAAAATAGTTGTAAATATTTTATTATAAGTAGGCTATAAAGTGAAATTAAATTAGCTTAATCTAAAACTACAAAGAAATTGAAACTCATCGTATGTTTTGGTAGAAGAGTTGTTTGTTTTGAAAAAAAAATCTTTTTGCAGCAGATATTCATAGCGGTCAATTACTTCATTTTCAATTGCTAAAGCTATATCGCAATAAAACCAGTGCAACGGTTGACACGAGTTACTTCAGCACAGTTAGTTAACAAAATAAAGATGAATTAGCTGACAGATTTGAGCAACAAAACCATTCCAACATTCAAACTAAATCCTCTCAACACAAATAGTAACGAAAGTCTTCCAGATTGCAACCATGAGGTGAAGAATTTGGTATTTGGAGTGCTGACTCTTCAGATTGACATATTTGTTCAAGCAAGTCATTTCTTGCATGAATATAATTAAAAATAAGGTAAGAAGCCAACTAACGAATGAAAATTTAGAGACGTGTTGGAAACTAAACACAAGTTATGAGCCAAATGTATCCAAACTTTCTAAAACCACGCAAAACCATCGCTCCGATTGAAGGTGTTTGTTATTGGAAGTACAATCTAGTGCTGTAAGAAAATGTTTAATTGTTTCAACTTTAAACTGAAATGAGAAATGTATTATCTAATAATGCCGTACATGGGCGAAGCCAGGATTTTTTTCGGGGGGGGGGGGGTTTCTCCCCTTCCCGCCAATATATATATATATATGTGTGTGTGTACACATAATTAATCTTTATTACCTTCATACCCCAGAATAGGTTCTTCCTGCAGTTAGTAGAAAAATTGTAGACTTCCCGCCCTTGCCAGTAAATGGGTCTGGGGGAGCGCTGTGAGCTCACCCAGCTGGGTTCTGGACGGAGCCCCGCGCCAAGCACTATTTCCGGTAATGAAAGCCAACAAAATGCATATTCTGAGTTATCTACAGTCCACTATCCTGCTATTAAATAGTTTTATTTCAAAAACCTAATCTACTATTCTTACTTACTTAGATCCTCCCGCGCCGTTCGGCGCATTTGACGGCAAGCTGCTTCCTCAAAAATCTCTCACTGGTAATGTCCGAAACTTCTTCCCACCTGCTCTGAGGACCTCCATGAAAGTGTGGCTCCAAGTTGTACTTGGATGTCGCTGTTTGCGCTTTCCTCGTAATGGTCTCGTAATTCATTTTGTTGGAGAAACATGTCCCGCAAACCTCATGCGACGCTCTGTCACAACCTTACTAAGGGGTCCACTCCCACTTCAGCATAGGATTTCCTTGATTGTGACCCGTTCTCTATAATTGACTCCTAAAATCCGTCTTAGCCATCTTTGTTGAGCTTTAGATTTTATATCGAAAAGGTAAGTGTTATCGTCAAAATCATCTGTTAGGGGGTTTTAAACTAAAAAATCTGGATTTTTTTAAAACAAATTCAAAACCTCCTTAGCTACGCTCTTAGAATTTGGTGACTGCAGTTTGCTTTAGAATAATATTGAAGAGAGAGGTTTTTAACTTCAAAACTCAGTAGGGGTATTTTAAACTCAAAACCATCTGGAGGGGTTTTAAACTTTAAAAAAAGCCCTCTGGAGGAAAGGGATTTTTACTCAAAACCCACCTTGGCTTGGCTACGCTCATAGAATTTTTACTGTGTAATTTGCTTTTTTATATTGAAGAGGTATTTTTCAGCATTAACCCCGCTGAAGGGAAGGGGGAGGGGTTAAACTCAAAACCCCCTTTGGCTACGCTCATAGCATTTTGAGTGTGTAATTAGCTTTATATATATATTTTTTGGCTTCAAATCGCGCTGAAAAAGGGGGGGGGGGGGGTAAACTCAAAACCCATTTGGCTACGCTCATAGAATTTTGTGTGTGTCATTTGCTTTTTTATATTGAAGAGGTATTTTTATTTAGCTTCAAACCACGCGGGGGGGGGGGGGGGGACTCAAAACACTTTTGGCTAAGCTCATAACATTTTGAGTGCGAAATTTTCTTTTTTATATATATATATTGAAGAAGTATTTTTTAGCTTCAAACCCCGCTTAAGAAGGTTTTAAACTCAAAACCCCTTTGGCTACTCATAGAATTGTTTGTGCGCTCATTTGCTTTTTTTATATTGAAGAGGTCTTTTTTAGCTGCAAACCCCGCTGGAGGGGGGTTTTAAACACAAAAAACCCTCTTGGTACGCTCATAGAATCTGGTGACTGATGAATGGCGGCGTTCCAGAACCACCTCATCGTGGTCGCCGCGTGAACACTCCGCTCTCTTGGAGTGGCCAAGGGTACTGGTTGCTTGCCGCTGATGAATGAGCAGCCGGCAAGTGTAAAAGGCAATCAAAGGGGTCCAGCCCCCCCCCCTGTGGGGCCCCGGGGCAACGGTGAGTAAGAGGCAATCGGCGCCGCAGATAACATCCGCCGAGCTATTGGAGCTGTCGTTTTCATGCAGTGGGCGCCTTCACATTGCGGCGTGAGGGCAATGAAACAGCAGACGCCCTCGCAAGGTTAAAGTCATGGGAGGAATCCGACAGAGACGTGGTGTCTGGCAGCGCATTCGTCACCCAGATCGCGACGATCCATGGTGGCGACTGAGGAGGTCAGAGCAGTCAATTATTGCGCAGTGCAGAACGGAACACTGTCCTATTGGGGCATACTTTGCCCGGTTCCGCACGAACTTTGACTCTCGATGCCGTCACTGTGGAGAGAGCGTCGAAACAGTGTCGCATGTCTTGTACGAGTGTCCCCAGCTCCGCGAGCTAAGGGAGGACCTGTCTGAACAGTCACTCGAATAGTATTGTAGCTACGAGGCATTAAGCCGAACAGCTACGTTTCTTGCCAGAGCACTACGGGAGGACTAGTCCTTTCTGCTCCGATTTTTCAATAGGAGTTCATCTCAGGTGACTGATGAATGGATAGTCTTATATTGAAGAGGGGGTTTTATCGTTAGTTTCGGAGGGGGGTTTAAATTCAAAATCTTCTTTAGCTATGCTCTTGGAATATGTTTTTTTTTTGTCGTTTCCTTTTTTTTTTGTTTTATAGAAGAGGGGGATTTAACTGCAAAGCCCCCCTGGCAGGGGGTTTTAAACTCAAAGCCCCCTTGGCTGCGTTGGGGCAAGTGATGGTTTAGTATTAAAATCTTACATAAAATAAACAAAGTCAAAGCAAAAAATCAGTCACTAAATTCCGACCTCCGGATTTCATTTCGGAAAGGGGGCGGGGGGGTTGAACTACCACCAACCCCGACTACGCCCATGATGCCATATATATTCTCTAATTTGTTGTAAAAATACAATACTTATATATGAATACAAATGTATTTTTCTTATGAATAAATAAATAAGTTTTTTTCTGGCAAGATTAATATTTGTTGCTCTTTAATACCTTGAAATTTTATTGGCCTAAATTTAAATTTTGACTCTTCCTACTTAAAAGGTTGCCGACCCCTGCACAAGGGGGAGAGATGTTGGTCGTACCGGTTGATACCCATTATAGAGTAACACCCACAATGCACTTCTTGCAAAAGCAGACATAAAAAAAGAAAAGAGGCAGAAGCTAGACACCCGATGTTCCTGCTCGTGAAATATACAGATTTAGATCACAATTATTATAACTATGAAACGTGTTTTAACTGGATCGAGATTCATTATACAATAATGTAAAGGGCTTTGTGGTAGTTCTTACTATAGATATATGGCTCGATGGACTAAGGATATGATTCTTTGAGGGGCGTAATTTAATGCCCCAACTGTAGATCTTTACAAGCGTATTATAAAGTACACTCAACAAAGGAATATAGAATTAATATTTATTTTCAGCAAACAATGTGTTACACATAGGGGCCTATAATATGGAATACATAATCATCAATAGTAGGAGTATTTAAATGTGCTCAAACTAAATACTACAGGGCGCCTAGACTATAATAGATTACATAAAGGTATCATGACACAACATAGCCCAAATATTTAGTACACACAATGCAGAAATAATATCTCCTTAATCTGGGCAATGCCACTGACAACAATTACCAACACCCTAATCAGACCAGGTCAGCTCTCCAACTAACTAGACTGATCACAGGAAACCCCCATTGAAAAACCCGTACTAAAAGACAGTTCACCTTCACAACTAATAAAATAAACACACACACAATCTTACATCTTACACCCCCCCCCCAGCTCTTGACAAGTAATGACACGTACATTCACGATATGGTAGGTCTGCACTCGTCTGTACCAGTATCATGACAATTAATGAGCATTTTTCCATAAATGTTCAGGGTCACGAAAATATCTGCAAGGTTATCACTCACCAGTGCTGGATTTACTGTTTGGCTCCCTGTATTTTCATCATGGGCGTAGCCAGGATTTTTTTCTCCCCCCACCCCAGCGCTATATAGATATGTGTGTATACATGTGTGTTTGAATATATATATATATATATATATATATATAATCTGTATTACATTCCGACTCTTCATTCTTTCGGAAGACGTTTATTATAGCCTAGAATAGGTTCTTCCTGGAGTTAGTGGAAAGTTTGTAGACTCCCCGCCCTTGAAGCAATGGGGTCTGGGGGAGTGCTGCTATTCTTACTGACTTAGACCCTCCCGCCCATTCGGTTCATGCTGTTTCCACAAAAATCTGTCACTGGCATTGTCTGAAACCTCTTCTCGCCCTCTCTGAGAACCTCTATGCAAGTGTGGCGTGAAGTTGTACTAGGATGTTTCTGTTTGCGATTTCCTCGTCATTGCAACTCTTATTATGCGTTATTCCTTTTGTCGGCATACATTTCTCGCAAACCTCACGCGACGCTCTGTCACAACCTTACCAAGGGGTCGACTCCCAGTTCGGCAAAGCATTCCCTTGATTGCGACCCGATCTCTATAACTGACTCCTAAAATCCATCTTTGTTGAGCCACATTTAGTCTTTTTAAATTTCGGCAGATGACTATCCACTGTACTTTATTAATTGAGTCCAGCCACTGGTAGAAATTTTGTAACCTCTCTTGGCTACGCTCTTGGAATTAGGTGACTGTAGTTTGCTTAAGATTTTATATCGAAAAGGGAATTTTTATCGTCAAAATCATCTGTTGTGGGGATTTAAACTAAAAACAAATTTTAACAAATTCAAAACCCCATTTAGCTACACTCATAGAATTGTTTTTTTTTTTTTTTTTTTTTTGTAAATTTGTAGTTTGCTTTAGAATATAGAAGAAGGGTTTTTAACCTCAATACTCTCTGTAGCGGAAAACTCAAAAACATCTGGAGTAGTTTTAAACTAAGAAAAAGCCATCTGGAGGAGGGGATTAAATTCAAAACTCCCCTTTGGCTCAAAGAACTTTAGTGTGTAATTTACATTTTTTTTATATTGAAGGGGTATTTTTTTAGCATCAAACCCCGATGAAGGGGGGTTTAAACTCAAAATTTTTTGGGGCTATGCTCATAGCAGGGGCGGACTGGGTATCTAAATCGGCCCGGGCATTACCAGATAAACCGGCCCACAAATGGCATGTCATATATTTTCTGGGGGGGGGGGGATTTTTACCTCACTCCGCAATATATATATATATATATATATATATATATATATATATATATATATATATATATATATATATATATATATATATATATATATATATATATATATATATATATATATATATATATACTTATATATAAGTGTGTGTATATGTAATTAATCTTTACATTCTGATCTTTGATTCTTTCAAACGTTTTTTTCTACCCTAGAATACTCTCTTCCTATAATTAGTGGAAAGACAGTACACACCGCCAAAGTGCAGATAGGAAGTCCGGGGGAGCTCTGTGAGCTCCCCCCAGTAGGGTCGGGAGGAAGCTCCGGAACCAAGCATTATTTCCGTTATTTTAAGCTTCAAAAATGCATATTCTAAGGTATCCACAGTGCAATTAGCCTACTACTCTTCCGTTAAAAAAGTTCTAAAACCAAATCTGCAATGGAATCCAGCGACTGGTAGAAAATCGTAAAATGCTTTAGTTTTTGTATTGGAGGGGAAGGGAAACCACAAAACCACTTTTGGCTACACTCATGAAATTTGTTGACTGTAGTTTGCTTAAGTTGGCTGCACTGGGGCAGTAAGTAAAGTTTCCCTTTTAGACAATGAGGTCTGAGGCAAGTGATGATTTGAAGACCCTACCCTCCCGGCTACGTCCATGTGTTATATTATAAGTGTAAGCCTAATTCTCTACAAAATATATAAAGTTGGATAACGCATCGAAAACTGGATGTATGCATTCGTAGTATTACATAATGTATTCTATTTACATGTATGTAGTCTGAAAACTATAAACAATACAATAGCAGCCTAAAAAGTTTGAAGCTTTTTGGTATTACTTATGGATTACAGACGTTTCTTAAAAAAATAAGATTGTTAGGTCTTACGCATTTCATGTGTAAATCAAGTCATGCATGTTGATCTGTAACTTAAATAAAGCTAAATCAGGGGTGGGAAAATTACGACCCGGGGGCGACATGCGGCCCGCGGAGTGTTTTATGCGGACCGCGAACACCTTCAGAAATCAGGAGTGCTCACAGATATTACTATATTATATATTATTAAAAAATGCAAATATATTAAAAATAAATAATTTAAAAATCTATGGAAACCTCTGACTCTTCCACTTATGATGAAGAAGCTAAAGAAACATTGTCTATGCATGCAATTCTAAAAAGTTTAAAATAATTGTGAGCAGGTCAGGCAGGCGCGAGTGGGAGAGACCTATTCTCTGCTCGACATTAAATTTTATTACATGAGGCAGATGTTTGCACTACTGGGTGGGCTCAATCTGTGCACCTCGGTATGGTGACCAAGGGGCTAGAGTCGCCTAAGTAACCAGACATACTAACTATACTAACCTAAACTAAATGAAAACAAGATAACAAACTTTAATTTAGGATAAATAAACAAAATGGAACTTTATTAACATACAAAAATATAAATCAATAATAAATTATATACACTACAATGAAAACAACCACTACTAACTAAAACCCTCTGAATCTACGCCACTAAAAACTAACCAAACCAACTATCTAACACAAACTGATCAAAACAAACTATCTAACTAAAAAGAACTAAATCACTTCAAGACAACTACTATACTAGACCTAGATCTACACAAACACACTACAATAAACTAGTCTATAATCTACAATATTCTACTACTTATACTATAACCAACCCATAACTACAAGAATACCTTAGCCTTAGTACCCTATGATTAGCATTCCCTAAGAACAGAAACAGACTATAACTTATAACTAAGTTGACTCATCTAAGCCACTAAGGCTACACTACAAAAACAAAATAACACTAGATTCTAGATCTACAGCAAGAGTTGCAGCAGAGTAATAGCAGTTATAATCAGCAGTGTAATTGCAGCAGCTAAAAGCAGCAAAAATAGCCTGCAATACATAAAATCATATATTCTATTACATCTAGAAAACTCAAAGCAGGACTGATGGACTCCTCCATCTTTAAATCACATGCTCAAAACATAAACTGCCAAATAGAAAATAAAACTAAATTAAAATATGTCTAGCATATTTACACACAGTGTGCCATAGATCTAGTAAAAGAAAATATCAAATAGTTACAAACTTACAGGCCGTCCCAGGTACAGAATAATAAAATAATTAGACGACAGACCGAAAAGATCTTCAGCTGTCACACAGACAGATATGGTACTGACCACTGGTCAATATACAATATACAAAAATAAGTCTAACTATACAACAAAAATACATATAAAACTAGCTCATGGAGCGCAAGCTCACATAATATATATAGTACGAAACATTCAGTCAAAAACAAACTCAGGCCAGTAGTTATTCTATACTAAGATGAACTGTGTTGAATGTGTTGGGTTCGCTTGAAACAAGATGGTAAGTGTAACAACTGAAAAAGGCCGTGTTTTTACTGAGAAAAACATGATTTTTAATAAATTTAAAGAAAAATATCCCAACCATAAACTCGACACGGGAAAGTTAGCGAAAACTGCATTGAATATCAAACACGTTATTGACCGTATTAGATCAGCGATCAAATTTATCAGACCTAGGAGTCCGGCAGTTCCAAGAAGTACATTGGGTAACAAAACATACAAATATTCGGTAACACAGTAGTGTCCGTTGGCTTAGCATGGGCAAGGTATTGAGAAGAATATGGGATCTTAATGAAGAAATTGTTTATTTAAGGACAGTGTTACCTTGTTACTAATATTTTTTAATGAAGAGTGGAAGACTATATGTTTTTTTATCGACATAATTGCAATTGGTTGTTTGCTTTTGAATGTATGCGCATAATAACTCTTTTCAAAGTTACCCCATTACTCTAGCAAGAAAGTGAAAACAGGTTTTGTCATTTTTCTTTGCTGAAAGATGAAACTATTTCTAGTGAAATGGTTGAAAAGTACAAGACTTATTTGGATTACTAGATTGTAGACTTTGAAGGCAACATTTAAGACGTCAGTTTTAATACCCTCAGCTCACCATTAGTGCAGAAGCTAATTCAGCTCCAGAGGACACAACTTAGTCGTTCCGGGGATCTTTATGGGTGCCAGAAGCTGTATTTCCACACGTTAAACAAAAATTAGCTGCTAAACTTTCACATTATTTGGGTTTCAATACATCTGTGAATAAGTAGTCTATGTATTTTATTGAAAATAAACAAGTGTAAGAACAGGTCGATGCTGACTAACTGTAATTTGACAGCTGTCACAAGGATAAGAATTAGTATGCTATTTCCACAGTTCCGGAACATTATGAACGAGTGTCTACAGTTAAATACTCCACATTTAGAACAACTGTACATTTGCTATGAAATGTTATGATGTGAAGTCGTGATGACAAAAAAAAATTAATGAATAGAAACAAAATAGTAAAATTGTAATTCCTCAAGTGGTAATGTAAAAACAAAAATGTAAATGTATAACACTGTATAAATGCGAATGAAAACATTATACACAGTTAGCTATCGTATTTTCCCAAGTTTTCAATATATATATATGCCGCCCCCCATCCGCTAATTTGTTTTAATGCGGCCAACGATATGAAAGGTTGCCCACCCCTGTGCTAAATAATTGGTTTCCCTGGCTGACTCAGGCAGCCCATTCCATTAAAAATAAGAGAAAGCAGAACGGTTAGAGGCACTAACTTAATGTGAAAAGCTCTTGCTTCCTCCTAGTATTCTCAAAAACGCGATTTGTATATGAATATACCATGACCCATTATTTAAAATATAAATCTCCTATCATTAAATATCGGATGTGACAGCGCTATATAAATTATTGTAATTATTGTAATAATTTTCATCATTGATGACTTCATACTAAGCATAATGTTTTCCATTAATTATAATAGTATAAAAATTTATTTAGATCTAGATTTATTTTTTAATTAAATTTTTTTTGTAAGCCTTAAGTGTAGTATTTTTAGATATATGTTATTAAAAATAAACAAAAAGAAACTTACTATTTCTTTCAAATCGCAGAAAGTAGAGCTTTATAACAATATTGAGCTGTGAATAAGTTGGGTGGTTTGCAATTAAGCGGCTGTGTGTAATGAGTATATGTTAAAGTTAAATTCTATTAAGTATTGTTAAAGAGCTAATTGTCGCGCCTATTTTTTTTTTCTGCGTTATATCAATGTTTTCTAACTTCATCTCTCTCATCCCTCTTTTTGGTTAAATTTCAGTGGAACCATTAAAAGACGGGGGTGGGAAGGAGCAAAAAAAAATGGGAGTGCCATCAAAGGCCCATACCGACCAGCAAAATGATTAGGCCAAACACAGCCTCGACGACATCAAAGCAGTCCATGCCGCTCGTGCATAGCAGAAAGTACGGTCTAACGTTTGCAAATGATAATACGTACAGTGTATAGTGTATTTTTTTGTTTTTTGATATTCTTATTGAATTTCAAACAAAATTAATTGTTATAAGAATTAAAAAAAAACAATAAGAAAACGTGTTCGGGCCTTTGTGTCTTGCTGCTGTCACTTTTTTTTATTAAGTTGTCTGCATTGAATTTTATTTTCTTTGGTCACGACTTGACCGGCCCATTTGGTACCGGCACACCGGGCATTTGCCCGTTTGCCCATATTGCCAGTCCGCCCCTGGCTCATAGCATTTTGAGTGTGTAATTTTTTTATTTTTTTTTATATATAAGAGGTATTTTTTATCTTCAAACGCCACTGAAGGGGGGTTTAAATTTAAAACTCCTTTGGTTATGCTCAAAGATTTTTTAGTGTGTAATTTGCTTTTTTTATATTGAAGAGGTTTTTTCAGCTTTAAGCCCTGCTGAAGGGGGGTTTTAACTCAAAACCCCTTTGGCTACGCTCATAGCAATTTCCGTGTGTAATTTGCTTTTTTACATTGAAGAGGGGGTTTTATAGTACATTTCGGAGGGAGTTTTAAAATCAAAATCTTCCTTAGCTTTGCTCTTGGAATTTGGGGATTGTCGTTTGCATTATTTTTATTTTATGTTTGTTTTGTTTTATAGAAGAGGGGAATTTAACTGCAAACCCCCCTGGTAGGGGTTTTAAACTGCGCTAGGGCAAGTGATGGTTTAGTAGTAAAATCTCACCTAAAATAAACAAAATCAAAGCAAAAAATCAGTTACTAAAGTCCGCTATTACGGGGGGGGGGTGAACCCCCAACCCCCCCCCCTGGCTACGCCCATGATTTTCATGGATAAATTCATTCATTTTCAAGAAGGAGCAAAGGGAAATTAGCCTTGTGTTAAGTACAAGATGGCCCATAACTCAAACAGCTTAGAGGCTTATCAAGTCTAAATCCTGAGTTTAACTCAGATCTACATAAGAAAACAGGCAGGAGAAATCCAATTCTATAGATGCTGCCATTCAGGACAATGTCTTTCATCGATAGACTTGGAAGGCTCAACGTGCTGACAGAGATCCGCCAAGGTGGTCATGGTTTGCTTTTTTAAAGTTTCTAATCTGTAGTATTATAGACTTGTTCCGTGAGGCGCACTTAAATTCCACCTCCTGCACAGCTTTCGTGATGCTGAATAAAACTATGAAGTATCTGCATGAAAGCATCTACATTCATCTACAAGTTCTGTACCGACGACAAAGTATTTAACTTATGGTAATTACTATTCCGTACTAAAATTAAATAGATGATTCCGAGCTTCTTTATTCCAATGATTGCGCCTTTCTTGCACACACTGAGCAGAAGCTTCAATTTGCTGGCTGTCAATGAATTTGTTGAGACTTTTGCCTCATTTTGTCAAAAAAATAATGGAAGTCAACCTCCAGAAGTCACCAAAGTGAACTAACTCAGCCCCACAAATTAATGTGAATGGCCACCTCCTTTTTGTCAACTTCTTACGTAGGCTACATGTACATAGGTGCATCAGTGTCTAGAGAAATGGATAACCGACTGGCTAAGGCCACAGCGTTTTAGGTCGCCGCTCAATGAGAGTATGGCGGCAAAGGTCTCTCTGCCTGCCAACAAACAATCAGTGGAAATAAAGCAGTGGTTCTCACCACAATTTTGTATGGCTCTGAGACTTGGGTGCTCCATAGGAGGCATCCTAGACTTTTCGAACGTTTCCATCTAAAGTTCCTTCGCTCCATAATTCGCATTTGTGGACTTACCGTTCGACAGCTGGGCTGGGTCCGACACATATTCCGTATGGGGGATGGCTGCATGACAAAAGCAATCTTTTTTTTTAGAGCTTAAAGAAGAACGGCTTAACAGTTGTGCCCCCTCCCGAAGGGCTACAAAGATCAATTCAGGCGCCAATGACCCCTCAATGGCACCAGATGGCCTCTGAAAATGACTGGTGGAAATCATTACGTCTGAGTCAGATGTGGCCAAAAAAATGTAGGTTAAAAACTGGGTTTGCGTGAAATACTGCATTCATCCCTAATTTTCAGAATCGAAGACAATAATTTATTATTTTTATTAGACTTATTACGGTGTTACGTATGGTTTGGTTTGGTCCAATATGTTTGTTGGTGAAGAACGCGTGTTTAATTTCTAATGAAAATAGATTTGGATACATTTGTTTTTGTTTGTTTCAGATGTTTCTTGAGAATTAGAGATTATTAGCCTACATCCTAGCCCAAACTTTCCGAAGGGATGGTGATATACAGGGTTCAAACCAGGTACCCACGCGACGACAGTCCAGAGCGCATAACAAACGACCAAGCAGACTAGTCTTGTGTTCGCGACCAGGCATTCTAGTCGTGTTATGCGCTCTGTGATACGAGAGAGAGGCGTCTGCACCTCACAACGTTCACCTGCTATTTCTGTCTGGACTGTCTTGAACACGTCAGTATAAGCCCATCTGTATGTGACCTTAGTGAACTTGTGCTCTCTTTGTTTTTATACATCCTACTAATCACACAGTGAAAACTGGTAAATAATGAATCATCTTACAATGAAGTTTGGCATATCTTTTTATTAATATCGTTGTTCCACATGACGTCAAAGAAACAAAATATTTTGACACATAGCGTCACACGGCTTCAGCAGAAATTACCGCACAGCACATGACTCAATATTTCTTTGTATTCAATAAGAAGTTGAATAAATAAATAGACATAGTCCTACATACAATTTGTTGCAGTCTTTAGTAGATGTGAAGGTTTGGTTCAGTGTCTACGTTTATAAGTGCTGTTAAACAGCAAAAGTAAGCTACAAGAATTGTTTGAATAGAATAATGATTGTGCGAAAAACTCCTTGCAATCATCAAGCTTTACAAGAACAAAATGAGAAACCTTATACCACCATCAACTTAATAAAGTAGGAATTGATTTTTAAAAATATATTAGCCTACTTTGTTTTCTGTGAGGAGGAGTGCTCCAGAAGAATGCTGCAACTCAGAATGCAGTTCACTCCTAGAGACCTGGGATACACCTCGATTACTGATCCCATAGGTGTGCTCTAAACTCTAAAGGGACGCTTTTTTTTTGTTTTTGTTCAAAAAAGTAGAGGAAGGAAGGGGAGCCCTACACAAATCGGACGTATTTCTATTTCAATAAAATACTTAGAACATTGTTTACAATATCATCTCCTAGAATTTGGGTGGGTGGACACGGATCTCGAAAACAGCTATAACGATGTTCCTAGCAATTTGACAGTTGCTGTATCTATGTTGGGAAAAGTATTACTAGCTCGGTAGCCACACTGGGAAAACTCTAGTTTGACCGTTATAGCTTTTCATATTAAAAAAAAATTAATTTGGCTAGAGAACGAAAAAATGTTTATGTTAACGGATTATACGTTTTCGGCCCAGATTTCGGGTATTTCCGCATTCCATGAACAGTTGAATAAATGAACGTTCAGGAACATGCTGCGCATCGTCTTATTAAGTCTTGATCTAAAGGCCTATCATTGGAATATTATAGTAATCTATACATTCACTAAACAAAGATTCTTTCTCGGGGGGCAAGATCATAGACATAGGCCTATATATTAAAATATTTGTTTTGTATTTTATCTCACATTCATTAGAGAAAAATCTCTCTGTACGATGGGTAAGGGAAGTACTGGTAGTGTCTAGTTCAACAAATATTTTTCTTGTTTTGGCTTTGTTTGTTTGCTTATTTGAACTCACATGATCTGAGGAAACAATGATTCTCTAATACAGTAGAACGTCGTTTATCCGAACGTTTATTATCCGGAGCGTCAAATATCCGGACCAGTTTTTTTTTTTTTTTTTTTATCAACCACATGTACTGTGATGCACATATACTGTATGAATACGAAAAATAAGTGATTATTTTCCACAATAAAGGTAAAATTGCGACATTTGTCACCTATTTTGCTCGTTCTTCACGCACGTGTCCCGCATGTGATGATTTTCAATATTCGTATAGTGTCCGGTTGCATATACTGCGTGGATCGCTTCGGTTTTCGGTTATCCGAACAATCGCGTATCCGAACGGTGTCCGGTCCCAATTGAGTCGGATAAACGACGTTCTACTGTAGTTTCTTCTCGCACACTTTTTCTAAGACGTCTGCTTTATGTGTAAGTCAGAGACCTATAGACCGGTATATAAACATTTCTTAGGGACACTTGTGTTTTGTTTGTATCTGGGAACCAACTTCTCTTCAACAACACAGTCATTCTGTTGATACAAACACGGCATCGGACTAAAAGAGCTCGATAAAGAGCTAATCAAACATAGAAACTATGACTTTATTAGAATTTTTTTCAAAAGTCAGGTTGGTCATTTCGTGACACAAATCAACAGATACCAATCCAAAAAATATATATATTTATTACACAAACAAAAGTTTTAAAATACATTTTGATAAAATGAAATTTAAGAAGCCTACAATGGTAGATCTACTGTATTTAAAAGTAACACAAAATTGGGAAACTATCTGTAAATCCAATTATGTAAACTGTTGATTAACAAAAGACGTTTCAGTGCGTGCCATTGAATGTAGCGATTCTCTAAACATTGTAATATCTTCCCTGTTGCTTCATGTTTAAAAGTCACCTTTAGTAATGAGGAGCATTTCCAATAGTGTGAGAGGACAAGGATGTAAAGGTCTCAGTTTAACAATCACACAAAATGAATAGCGCTGAGTTGGGTAGGAATGGACTTCTTAGCGCAGCCCAAAGACTAGCAAAACTGATAGCTAACAACTCTGTTGGGATAGTTACACAAATAATTAAAACAAAATAAATTTCAAAGCGTGTGTTTGCCAGGTCTTTTAATTGAATAGTGCCTGACAACATCTTGCTGATACAAAACTTGAATTATGCCTTAGATACATCTGAAAAGATTGTTTAAAGGAACAATGCTGAAATGAACCACTCAAACTTTTGATATCCAAGAATTGTCAAAAAGTGTCACAATCACATTTTGAAGTGCAGTGCCTATTGTTGAGACTTTGTCCGTGCCTTTTAGAACAATTCGTCAATGAGCTTGGCTAGTTGTTAAGAATGACCTTACCAAGACTCATCACTTACAAGTTATTGACTTGAACGTAAGCTACTAAATGTTGCAGATTTACTTAGTGCATAATTTCTGGTGTCTGTGTTTCGACTGACTATATGCAAAAGCTTCCCCGCACTTCTGACACTTGTATGGACGGGATCCTTTATGCATGTTCATATGACCTCGAAGGTTGAGAGTGGTGGTAAAAGTTTTACCGCACAGAGGGCAAGTCCGCTGACCGATGGGTTCGCCGTGGACATTTTTCTTGTGCTGCACGAGCAAACGAGAAGAGCCAAACGGTTCATTGCAAGTGTTGCAGGAATAGATGTTGACTCCATGCTTGAAGTTTACGTGAAACAGCCACTCACTGCTAGTATGAAACACTTCACCGCAAGTGTTGCAGGTTTTTAGGAACTTTGAGTAGGGAGAAATGGGAACAGACGTCTCGAGGGTCGGAAAAGAATTGGGCAAAGATGTATAAGGGCATTCAAGAAGATGACTTCTGTAACTTGTGAATGATTGGTGACAGCTTATACACTGGTAATCTGTTTGTGTCTGAGTAGCTCCACCTGCAGTCTTTCTGGTGACCTGGTAATGACATAAGATAAACAGAACCAACTGGTGAACTGAACAACTGTTTCACTAGAAAGACATGGTAGACTATGCTTAACATTATAGTGTGTACCTTTGGTTTAGTGGACACATTCAAATGATAACTTTTGTCTTAATATTCAATTCATGAAACTAATGAAACCCTTTAGTATTTGAAAAAAAATATTTCCTACAAGTTGTATCAGTTTTAACATTAACTTTTAAAATTTTGAAACAAACATTTACAAAGGTCTTTAAAAAGTAGGCCCAATTTTTATTTTTTTTAATGCAATAACTATTAGGCTTAAGATTATTTAATATTCTAATACGGTACCTGTATTATTTCTATGTTTAAAAAAACAAATACATCAACCTTGTTTTTCTTTACTAAAACTTGATGTGTCTGTAGTTTATTTAACACAATTCTGTAAACTCATTGACTTCAACAAAATTATGAAGTCTAGTTAGGACAATGTTACAATGGTAGGCAAGTAGAATTGAATGAGATGAAACAAAATTCATACTAATACAACACATGACAATTTTATATTTATTCTAGCATCAAGATCATCTGAACTGTCTCTAGTAAACAAACAGGACACAGTTTAACTGGTTAACTTGACATTTTATTGATTGGAACAAAGTTTACAAACAGAAACCACACTTCAACTAGAACGATGTAGCTATTCAAGGTTGTCATTGAGAGCAAGAGTGAAATAAAGGACAACAGCTAGTTCAACAATACTTCTATTGAGTTGGATGTGAATTGCAGAAAACACAACCAAATAGTATCGAGTTGGTAGACAACAAAATGGCTATCTGTCCTCTGGTAATAGTCCATGTGGATACATGACATCAAAAGGCACCTGAGGGAGGACAAAATCCGAAGTAGCTTGATCAAATACACTGTCACTTAACACACTTGCAGTGCTGATACTTTCCATGTTTAAGGAGTGAAGAGACTGATAGGAAGGGTCATTATAAGTGTAGGATTCACTAGAACTCTGGGATGCTTGTATGCTGGAGTTGTTTTCCAGTTTTTTGTCACCAACAAATGTTGAATGATATTGATCAGGAAAAGAAAATGGCTGGCTAGATGATGGGATATCAAGCTCGCAGGATCTTTTGTTCGCTAGACTTGGTTGCTGCATGCATTGTTCTCCTCTATGTAAGAAACTGTTATCTCTAGATGAAGACAGGCGACTCCATTGTGACCTCCCTTTGCCTACTGCACTGAGTGACTTACTGCAGTTTTTTTCATGAGTCATCAACGATTTTGAATGACCATAGCATTTGCCACATTTTTTACATTTAAATGGCTTAAGTCCCATGTGCATGTTCATATGACCGTCTAGATTGGCACGATTATGAAATGCTTGTCCACAAATCTGGCAAAGTGTTTTCGGGTCTGGCTTATGTTTAGCTTTAGTGTGACTAAGCAAGCCTGAGCTACTTGAGAACATCATGTCACAAAACTTGCAACCAAAAGTTTTATGGCTGTGCATAAACTTTAAGTGTAGCCTCATCTCAGGTTTACTGGGAAATTTGTCCCCACAAGTCAAGCAAATCATGCTACAGGAGGGAGATGGGCAAGTTTTACTATGAAGGCTGAGGCTTGGATAATCTGTGACAATTATAGAGCAATAGGAGCATTCATAGGCAGCAAACTTGCCCAACAATTCTGAAGTGCCTTGCTTTCCTCCATAGCTTGATGTCTCACCCTCCTCTTCCTCCTGGTGGAATAAAATGAAGAAACAACCTATGTAGACCAAGTATCAAGTACAACACCACAGATACACAATTCATCCTCTGCAATTTGACTTCTTACATAGTCATGCGTTCATCCTAGTGAATTAAAGATTTCTGTCAATAATGATTTTAATTATACTTCTTATTTTGGTTAAAACAAAGAAGATATATACAGAATAATTTATTCAATTTAAAAGAGAGGGTGCTTAGCGCACAATAGTATTTTATAAAAACAAATTTAAAGTATCTAAAGAACAAAGAACATCAAGTTCATTGCAAAAGTGATACAGAATGATCAATATGCCTAAAGTTCTTTACAAAAATGATATAAAATGAATAATATACCTTAAGTTCTTTAGAAAAGTGATATAAAACTATCAATGTCTAATGTTCTTTAGAAAAGTGATACAGAATGATCAATATGCCTAAAGTTCTTTAGAAAAAGTGATAGAAAAGTGATACAGAATGATCAATCTCAAATAAATACTTTAATAATTGATAGTAAAATGGTTGAAAAGGTAACAAAAATTTCCTAAATTTAAGTAAATTTAATTTCACTTCATGCTATTTTTCAAGTTTTTTCACACTAAATAAAGAAAAATTTCATTGAAATTAACTTTTTCCACAAAGGTTTAGGGCCTTGATTTACAAAAATTAAAAATACAACAACCAGTATTCTATTAAATAATGATATACATTAACACAACTAAACATTATGATTAATGTTCAATTTCATATAACAAAACATGTAACTAAATAAATAAAAATAAAATAATTTTTAAAAATTTAAAAGTTGTATAAAGTCTACATCTGCATACAGATAATACAAGTTATTCAGCAAGTGAAAGCACAAAAAATACATTTCTGACTATTACAATGCTACATACACTCAAAAGGAGCAAATTTTTTGATGTGCATAAAGTGATTGCTGGTAAGTAAATGATTTCTGACATCTTGTACAAGTGTAGGGCTTTACACCTTTGTGCATGTTCATATGGCCCTTGAAGTTGATGTTACAATGAAATGTTTTCAAGCAGATCTTGCAAACCAGTTTGGGCTTGTGCTCCCTGAGAATATGACCCCTTAGGGCAGCAGGAGATGGGCACCATACAGTGCAATGGCTGCATGCTACATAATGATGGGTAAACTCCATGTGATAGTTTAACTCTTCCATGCTAGTGAAGACATCTGGACAGGCTCTGCAAGGGATGCCATGTTCTGTGCTGCCAATCTGAGTAACAAGTGGTTGACCATGAAGCTGACCACGGTCAGCCAAAGTGTGCTGATAGTGGGGGTAGTCAGTGGAAGGAAGAAGGGGCAGTGCCAACTGTAGCGTAGATGACTGTTGGTAGGATAGATTTTCATAAGAAACCTGGTTGGTAAGAGACAAATAAAAAGAGACAAATGAACAGACTTGTACAGACAAGCATTTCTCTCGTTTCAGAAAAACAAAAAAAATTTCAACTCAACAATGTATTAATAAACAATTGATTGGAAAAGAAATTGCTATTCAACAATTGACAAAATCTAACACAGCAAACAGCAATTATATGCAAGTATTTTAACTCAGAAGAAAAGTTTACTATTAAAAAAAACATCACAAAGTAATTCAATGCTTTTGACAAAATAACTAAAATTGTATTTGGATTTATAAAAATTGTGTCTTAATTCTTCTAAGTTTTGAGATGCTTAAACTAAACTGGAGGTTCTTATTTTGTAGAAGAGAATGTTTTCATTAAAGCTCAATTAAATGTACTTTAATGAATACAAAATCTTAATACTGAGAAATTTCAATAAGACAAATCAATCTTTGTGAATGTCTACAGATAGTAACTTTGAAGACTGAATATATAGAAATGTGTGCAACAGTGTCATAAATATCAATTCATTAATTTCTAGTACAATACATAACTAAATCAGCCGGATCATTAAAAAATTATTAGCATTCAAGAAAACTTATAATAAATTAGATGGAACAATCCATTCTTACAATTTAAAAAAAAATAATTGAAAAGCTTTAGACGTGACTGAAGTCCAATGTGAGCTTACAAGTCACACCCTACACACGTTTAGCTGGCACCAGAGCCAAGGATTCTAGGGCTCTTGGTGCACAGTTTTTCATGAGCACAAAGAGATTGTTTGTACGAGAAAGTTTTGCCACAGTACAGACAAACGTGTGGCTTGAGACCCTTGTGTTTGTTGACATGTCCATCAAGATTGATCTTGTTGTACATGACCTTTCCACAGATAGGGCACTTCAAGGTAGGGTTGGTTCTGTGTTTGACTTCCATGTGCTTCTTCAAGCCTGTCTGTGTCTTGAAATGAGAGCCACACTCAGTGCAGGCTATCAGCTGAGAGACATCCACGTGCACAAGGCTGATGTGAATGGTAATGGTTTCCGGGGACTCAGCCTTGTAGTTGCAGACAGAGCAACAGCAGGTAAAGCAAGGCTGCTCACAGTACCGTTTGTGTGCTTGATAGGCTATTGGTGAAGGAGACTTCATGAGACAAGTGATGCAGCCATACATGACCCTGGCTGGAGCAGTCCTGTCCTCAGTTACTTCAGGCGACATATCAATCTGACAATGTAGAGAAACATGATGACACCTAACATGTCCATCATATGACTAGCAACTAAAAATTAACTAAGTAAAGTCTTACAAGAATATATAAAAACAAAAGGTATAGTGTCATGTTGGTTGCAGATAAAAAGAAAAGAAAGAATGAGTACAAATATTGGCTAATAAGACAACTGAAAACATTTTTAAAGGAATTAAAGTAAGAAATGAAAGTCAGCAAAAGGAGTTTCTAAGTATTATTTTTAATTTACTGGTCAATTATTTACCAAAATTTCATTATGCATGACTAAGTTTTCATAGCTAAAAACATTTAATGAAAAGACAACATCATCACAATAGAAAAACAAATATAATGATAGATGTATCATATGTATTGGTATGAAGGTACAAATGGACTACTATTGTTTTGTTCAGATCTTTACAGGTTTTTTTTTCTTATAACTCATATAATAAATTTACATGTCATTTTTTTTTATTTCATGCTGCAAGCGATATACAATTTACAACTCCTTAGTGGTTTACAATACATGTACATTCAACTGAATTTTGAATCAAAATAAAAGCAAAATTTTTTTTCTTTAAAATATAGAAAATTTCATTAATAACACAAGATTGAAAAGTGTCTATTAAATGCTGATTCACTTGATATTACATCAACTCTGTGGCCATCGTAAGGAACAAATCTTCTCATGTGAACCCATTGAGGACTTGTAGCAGAAAGCTTTGTTGCAGTAGGAACAACAATGTGGCTTGATCCCTTTATGTTGATTCACATGGCCATCCAAATCATTCTTATTATACATATATTTACCACAAATGGGGCACTGAAATTTGGCTGTTTTTGAATGCTTCACCTTCATATGTTTTTTCAGACCTATCTGTTGCCTAAAGCTGGAAGGACATATTGGGCAGGAAAACTGGTGTTGCAGTATCGGATGAGATTGTCGAAGATGAATGTCTACAGTGTCTCTAAGGTTAGCTCTAAAAAAGCAATATGAGCAGCGGTAATTTAAAGAAGGGTTTAGGCAGTGCTCCGAATGACCTAGAAACTCTGCCTCTGTATTAAATACACTGTTGCAAAAAGCACACTCATAAATTATGTCCCCTTTCACATTAGAGTATCCATCTCCATCTAGATAGCCAAATTCTCTGGCTGCTGTTCCAAGTATCTGGTAGAGAAATTGGTGTAAAGTGTTACTATTAAATTATTGTAGTTAACATTGTGTATTTTAATTAACAAAGTAGGTCAATAGGGTCAAATTACATTCCATTCAGAAAAGGAAACTACTACAAAGCAAGAATAGAATTCATTGATTCTTACACTTGATATAAAATATGAAGTTTCATTAACAATGTGACAAAAGCATAATACCAGAAGGTCTAGTTATTTCAAGTTAGGTTTTCATAATGCCAGTAGGTCTATTTATTCCAAATTTAGGTTTTCATTTAACCAATGGGTCTATTTCTTTCCATTTGAGCCAGTGGATCAATTTATTTGAAGTCTCAACTTAAGCGTTGGTATTCCCAGTCAGTCCCCACCCAACTTGCAGTTAAGTTTATATACACTTCTCTCCACTGTTGTTTCAAATGTAATGACAATAGCATTTGTATTTCAAGTTCCCGATTTCTAGGTCATACTATGTGTAGTGTTGATTAACTTTCACTGTTAGTGTCTGTGTGCTTTATAAAAACTACACAATCACCTCCATCATAGGCCTAGGTGAGAAAATAAGATACAAGACAACTCTATACATAAAATGGTAGCTAATATCTTTAATTGATATAATACACAAAAAAAGAAAATCAAAAAATAGTTCCATAGTTTTAAAAAAAAATCAAAGATAGCAGGATACTAGAATTTAAAAAACAAAAAAAGTTAAATATTTGTTGAAATAAATACATTTATTCTAGTTATTGCTTTATACTAGATGTTGTTTATCTAAAAAATAGGGGTTTTGGTTATGTAGACTGAAGAGTTTCTGATGAAACTACAATTCGGCCTGTCATAATTGAAGTGACTAGTTGAAGTGAAAGTTGAAGGGGAGACAGAAAAGTATATTTTTTTAATGACATTTTGTTACATTTATCATTCCATTTGTGTTTTCACATTATCTACTTTCAAGTTGAAGCTTTGTATAATTTATAAATGAAAGTTATTTTTAGGTTTATTTTTTTAAAAATCTATTCAAGTTTATTTCATTAAGAATTTAATAGCCTCACATCAATAAGTTGTACTAACTGTTTGGGTGAACTATCTATCAAAGGGTCATCAGTCATTTCATCCCCAATTAAATATGTTTTTCTTTTTTTATTGTTAATTGTGCTCTTAAGGCTTTGACTTTAAGCCCTCATTTCATCAAATATATAAATATGATTATGTAGAATGCTTTTTGATATTTTTTTACATGTTACTAATGCATTTATATTGTTTCCTCTTCCACATTGCTTTATTGATGAGAAATCTTATAATATATTGTAAATCTGGGTGTGTACTTAGCTACAGCGCTTCTATTGGATGTGGGGGATGTAATATTATAATATTATCCTCCGCAATACGTAATGATGAAAGGGCAAGGTTTGGTGGAAGTAGTGAAAATCTTTTGAGAGATAGAAGTGTGATTAGAATAATTATGACCATGCCGTGAATAACTTATCATCAAAGGCCAAGTAGTGGAAATCTTTTGAGAGATAGAAGTGCGATTAGAATTATTATATATATTTTTAGCTTTTATATAGCGCTACTTTCATGCTTATAGCATGCTCAGAGCGCTTTGGTCCAATCTCATTTGTGGACCAGTGGGGGGGAGGGGGTATCTAGGAGTTGGTCTTCCGTGCTGCCTTTAGGCGCTTAGTAAACACAACTTTGCCCGAGTCAGGTGTTGAACCTCGAGCCCCCTTCTAGGTAGTCAAGCCAAGCCTAGTTCAAGCGCACTTAGCCTCTCGACCACGCTTCCCACATGACCATGCCGCTGATAACTTATCATCAAAGGCCAAGGTGTGGTGGAAGTACGACCATGTTTCACTTTATTTTATTTTTCAATGGCTCTTTCTTAAAAATGGGCGCGTCAATTTTAGCCTTGAAATAAGGTTGTTTTTTTTTTCTAATAAAGGCTGACTCCACCCATAACACTTTTTTACATTACCTCTATATTTATACACGTTAAATTTTTATAGTTTTTAATGGCATTTAATTTGAATTTTATTCTTATCTATTACACTTTTTGTCATTTAAATAAAAATTGAATATATAAAATGTTGCTCATTTCATGATTATTACAATCACTATTTGTTAGATAAAATGATTAGATGATGAAAATAACGGGATGAAATGACCGGGGGATGAAATGACAGGGGATGAAGTGACCGGGGATGAAATGACCGGGGATGAAATGACCGGGGATGAAATGACCGGGGATGAAATGACCGGGAACCCTATCTGAGTATATTTTTCATTAATGCTAATATTGTTTGATTTTCTTTTGCTTTGAATTTAAAAAAAAAGGGGGGGATTTTAAATCTAGAAGTAATACTGTTAAAAAAAATAGACTTTCATCTACTGATTAATATATATGTTAGGAAAAAAAGAAAGATTAAATACTAATGTATGATTTTAAAAGACAATAGAAAGGTAAGTATTTTTTGACAAACATTGACAAAAAGGCAGTCTAGTCACTAGCTTTCGGTCTGCCCACCTTTTAGCTACCAAACAAAGCATTACATTTGAAGCAAAACAAAATGTCAGGAGATGGTTAAAATGTTTAAGAAGCAGCAACATGTTTTAACAGCCAAGGTTTTAAAAGTTATGAATACATGGTGCAAAGCCAGTTTGATGCCACAAGACTGATAAATGAAACAATACCTTTCTGTAAGGCAAGTCAATCAAGGAAAGCTTTTCAGATGAACCAAATATTATGTCTCCAAAACAAAGAAAAATGTACAGCATTTTTTATCAAGGAAAACTGCAATCAGGGATACTGACAAAGACAATTAGATGTACATACTTGAAGGTGCAAGCAAGGAATATTTGTAACACTCTCTTGGATTGGACAAGCACAGCAAGATGCAGTACGATTGTTGATATTTATACTTTGACTAGGAAAAACATAGGTCTGATGAAGTTAATGAATAATAGAATTAAAAAAAGAAATCCTAACCATACATGCTTACTTCTTCCCACATTATGGATGGCTGCCTGGTCGTGCGGTTTGCGAGCTGGACTGTCGTTCAGATTTATCGATGGTCCCAAGTTCAAACCCTGCCCGCTCCCATCCCCCGTCATCCTGCTGGAGTTTTGGGCTAGGGAGTAAATTTATCTTCTACTCTGAAGGAACATCCGAAACATGTAAAACATTTTATGTAAAGTTGGATGCAAATATATTTCCATGTGATTGTGACATTAGAATTAATCTTTATATAATACTGATAATGTACATTCAGAATTAAAATTAAATCAAACTCATAAAGATAAATGAAAACACAGATTATAAAAGAAGCTGTCATCCAGAAAGATTTGTAATTTATTTTCTTAGTCAATTACAAAACTGAAAAGTTATCCAGCAAAGACAAAGATAGACTAAAACAATGTTTAACTATTAATTATTTTTTTTAACAGAATGTTTATTAATAAAAGATCTTTCTTTTTGATTATTATTATGATATGTTAGAATAAACTTTGGTTGTAGTACTTAGAGTCTATGTTTTGTTTTATCATATTACTTACTATTTAGTCCTTTTATACATTGCAATGATTATGTGTGTGAATGGAAAATACAAGAAATTTGTTATAATTATTATCATAATTTTATATTTTCATAAGCTGTAAACTGTAATTGAAAAAGACAAAATTAAATATAAATAATGCATGCACATTCAGCTTCCTGGTAGAAATAAGGTTTTCATTGTGACCTGACTTGACTAAGTCTGGTATCAATTTACTTCCAAATATTACAGTTAAAGGCTCTATAATAAAAACTGAAGTTTCAAGAAAAGTATCTATCCATTAAAAAATCATATTATTTCCCTAGATATTGCTTTATAATAAACAACCAGAAAAAACAGAGGTTAGTCATACTCAGACAATACCTTATGCACAGTAAGATTTAAATCTCATGAGTTAAATAAAAACATAAAATGCCTTTTCAATTATGAAAAATGCTTCTACATTGTGAAAACAACTTTAACACATTACTTTTAAAAAAAAAACTTGTTCAAGTAACTGTGGAACCTCACATAACAACATTTTTTTGTTATTATAACATTTATTAGACAAATTTCAAAACATATATTGCTTTGGTATGGAAATGATTAACCTTCAGAAAACCAAAACCAATAGCCATTTTTCCATTTAAAAAAAGTAAAAGTTTTCCTATTAGACCTTGTGATCTACTGGGCAGATGATGTTAAGGTCATCTGTTTCTTGGGCTAAAGGTTAATGAGCAGGGTGTCATGTGGCCAGCACAACGACCAGCCTTCTTTACTTTTCCAACTAAAGTCAGGTACCCAGTAGAGTTGGATGGACTTAAGGGCAGTCTTCACCAAGATTTAAACCCAGGACCCTAGGTTTGGAAACCCAGCAGCTAAACCACTCAGCCACGACATCCCCAATTTATCTAAGATGAAAAAAAATGTGAAAGACATCAAATATTTATTGGATGTTTCTCTGACACCAGCAATACAAATAAAAGCTTTAGGCAGACATTAAGAAAAGTCTGTGAATTGATAAGCACTGATACAACAAAGTAGGGATGAAGTCAATATATAAAAGATGGGGGTGACCATGGTACTTGAAAAATATGAACCAAAGAAATTTTGTTTGCCAATATCAATGCTTGTTATACTTTCTTCAGTACAAGTAGCCACATAAATCTAAATACTATGTAGTCGACTAATGATTTAACACATGCTTAGACGCATCACTTTATTTTACTTGGCCACCACTATCAAGATGGCTGAATGTGTAAATAGATAATTGTGGATTAACGGTTTCAGAAGTTGAATTTCTATTATGCAAACCAAATATTATAAATATAAGGTAATGTATGATTTATTGGCAAGATATTTTAATCAACAAGTATTGGTTTTTAAGTGCAAATACATTTAACTCCTACCCCTAACAAAATGTATACAAAATTATTTGAACAAAAAAACAGGAAACAAAAAAATGGGATCTAATAATACATTTGTTTAATCTTTATATCACACTAAGTTATATTTTTCAATGAACACTAGTAGGGAATGCACAAACCAAGCTAACAAGAGTTGGCAAATGTTTTTCTATATACATACTTTAGGACATGACTACCTTAACAAACAATAAGGCACAAGTTTTGAAAATCCCATTTAGATAAAATAATTGGCATCAAATATCACATCAGAATTGCTCACAACAACTCCTTCGATAGACTTTTCTTTCTCAAGTTGTTTTACATAATGATCTTTGGATATTACTGAAAGTTCTTTCCTAAACCTGTACAAGATAATTTCAGCCTGCATACCATAAGGTAACTCTAAGAAAGTCTGCTAAAAAACAAACAATGCTTTTTTCTCCTCCAAATGAGTAACACCAACCACTTCTACCATTTCTTGATTCACCAACATAAAATTTGAAGCTCTGTCTGGATTTATGAATGTTAACTCTTATCTTGATTGGCTAATGTTAAAACTGTTTCTGGTTCAATCATTCTTAATGATCTGCTAGAATTCACTAATGTTGCATCAGGATACACACATGTGGCTTCTTGTTTCACTAATGTCAAATCAGTATCTAGTTTTACAAATTTAATCATTTGGATTTTCCTTCCCGCCTGGATTTTCCATTCATTGCTTTTTTTAATTCTTTTCATTTTGTGAATGTGATGGAGATGACGGTGAAGTCCACTGGTGGAGTGATCCTTGCATAGTAATGTTTTGCCACATAACTGGCAACAAGCTGACTGACCACCTTCATTTTTTGCAAAGAACTGCCAACATGATTTGTAAGCAACTTTAACCTGAAATTAAATATTGCCTTGAACTAATAGGCATGCTTTAGAATTACCTGGCTTTAGCAAGCTTCTCCTAGCATATAGCTATAAAGTAATGAGTTGTAAAACACCAGCACCAAAAGGAAGGATAGTTCTATCCGGAAGTATGAACTTGACTAAGTAACCACATTTTGATCACAGCAATAAAAAAAAAAGTTTGCTTCACTATTATTTTAATGTTATGTCTCATAGACAATAAAGATAGGGTTACAGCAAAATTAAGAGGCCCCAAAATTGATTTCAGAATACATATTATTAGATTATATTTCTTTCATGTGAAGAGTCTTGTACATTCGAGCCTTGTTTAAAAACATAACATACTAACAGATGTCAGATGATGAAATTAGGATAATGTAGATATATTTAGAAAAATATTCCTTTATTGACACTTGAAATGTATAGGTTGATTGACTTTAATAAACTTTTGAAAAAGATGGGTGTTTTTTTTCAGTCGAATTTTTACTTTAGCCTGTTATCTTAGCTTTATAACCAAAAGTACTGAATAGATCAGGATGGACTCATCCCCAATTAAAGAGAATGTCCTCATTAAAGATTTGAACCTGAGATCTGTATTAGCAGCTCACCAGTGTACCACTCTTGGCAGCTTTAAACTATAGTTGTTAAACAGACAGCCAAAAATCCTTTAAATTGTGTCTGTACATGTTAACATTGTCTATAAATGCTAAAGTGGATTGAGCCTTTCAGTTTTTAATGTCCTCATAATGCATACAATGATCAGTTAATTTGTAGTTGTCCTATCTGACGCAACAAAAATTTTAAGTATATAATAAACCAAAATAGCGAAACATTGGTAACAAATCAAATGAATGTTTCACAGAGCATAGTTGTAAAGCAGACTTTTAAAAAAAATAATCTATATTTCCAAATACAATGTTTGTTACACATTCCTTTGTATAATAGGACATTTGAAGGCTTAAACAATTAGTATGACCACTATTTGACTGTCAATGAAAGTTTGCTAATAGTAAAAGTATATGTACATACCTGTCTCTCAGTTTCTTCAGTTCCTAGAAATAGAAATTGTAAAAAATTAGCTCATGTTCCATTACATTGGTTTAAAATTACTCTTTACATAAAATGTAATTCTGTAGGCTCTTGGCATTTTTAAATTATTGTATTGTTCATCTCTAGCAAGTAATACATTTCGCAATCATCCAATAGAAATAGAGTGGGAAAATGAAGATTAACAAAATGTGTATTTTTATAATTGGTACTGTAGACTTTTGTGTGACATGAATGTTTAAAAAAAAAAGGCGAAAAATAATTATGGCAAAAATTATGTTGCATTATTTTTGCATACCATAATTGCCATAGATATTAGCTTTAATTTATAGCACTGATCCTAATAAATATGAAATAATCTAATATGAATATCTTATGTAGAATAATGAAGGTAGATTTTAATACTGGTCCTAATAGTGTAGTGTGACAAGTGGAGTATGATTATGTTTCTAAACTGATCCTCAAATTAACATGAATAATTACTTGAGCGTCAAACACAGTGGTAAAATTGACTTTAAGGCTTTGATAGTACTGAGCATTAAGAAAGATGTAAAGCTTTTTCTACCACAATGCAATATACAATGGTATAAGTTTAATTTAACAGAAAACATCTATCAGATTCAAAGCTGTGTTCTCATTTTAAAAACATGTTTTTATACACAATCTAAAATGCTCATTTAATTAATGTCCAGTAAATTTTCCATTTTTGAAGACCCAAACCAAACTTTACCTGGTCAAGATTTTTGTCCTGAATGAAGTTTTTTTTTACTTTTATTTTAAATAAGTTGCCAATCACTATTGCTAAATATGTTAAGAACTATTCAATTGTATTCAAACACAAAACAGATCTGATGTAATTTTTCTCAGTGTGAAGACTCTTTTTAAGGCTTATTAATACAACATTCGGGAGTTTTTGGAATATGTGTTGGCAGCTTTAGTTTTTACCTAGAACTAAGCATTGTTTTTTTCTAACTAGATCTATAATTCTATCTGTTCAGATTCACATTAACCATGATAAGATCACTTGTAGCAAGCATTTTTTGTGCTGCTGTTGGGGTAAGTCAACTTAGGACAAATTCTTGCTATAATTTTGCTTTTCAAAAATCAAATGTACAATATTGTTTTCAATTTCTATTTGCTAGCAAGAAATTTATTGAAATAGCAAAATTAAAATTCTTTCCTATCAATAAGCAAAATGTGTATATAAATTGAAGTAAAAAATGTACAAAACAATTTTTCAAATGCTAGAATACCAATGATGTTTAGTTTGTTTTGTTTTTTCAAAAACTTTTTTTTTTTTAAATGCTTATAAATGTAAGAGAAAATGGTGCAAATGAAATGAAGAAAAATGAAAAAATTTCAACAATCTTTTATTGTAAATAAAAATATGTAAACATCTTAAGTCTTTTAATTGTAAATCTTAACATTCAATAGTGTTAAAAATATAAATACTTTCAAAGTAACTAAAAATATAACTGTCTCACATCTCAGTTCAACACTCAATATTCTCCCATAGATTCCAATCAATAAAGCCTTAAAGTCTACAGATAATTTTATGATAGATTCAAGTAGGTTATTTCGAAGTTTGTTTGAAAATAACTCATGAATTTTAAATTTCGAACAAACTGAATAATAAATAATAACAGAATTTTGAATTGCATTTTTTTTTTCAAAGCATCACAAAGCCAAGGAATTGTTCTCCCTCTATGATGTAGATGTATTAGTTTCAGTACCTATGAAACACTCTAAAAACATTCCAAATTTTAAAAAAAGTATTAAAAATAAATAATTTCAACTTTGAAAAGAAATTATAATAATAAGACATTTTGAATTTAAAAATAAATCAATTAATGCAGAAACATGGATAACATCAATGTATGAAGACAAATTATTCAAATAAACACAAAAAAAACTATTTTTCTTATTTACAAAAAATAAACAATAGGCTAGATGAGCTTTTTTTAGATCTTGAAAACATATTTAAGAAAGTCAATTTACAAATACTTTTGATACTTAACGAACTACTGGCATTATCTTTTTAAAAATTAGTTTTTTTCTGAATTGGCTCAATACCTTTTTTTAAAAAAAATAGATGTTAAATTTGATTTTAAAAGAAATGCTTTGAAAAAAAAAAAAAGAGGATTTATTCATCCAAAATGCTGGTTCTGCACATTATGAGTGGCTGCAATTAGTTCAACTATATCCATTTCATTTCCATAGGTAATAGACTGCTGCTGGTGATGTGAAGGATGCATTCCTGCAACTTGTCCAACATACTGTGTACCATGATGCACATTAACCACAGAGGCAGTTGGTTGATGGCTGCTAGGGTGATCATACACTTGTGAACAATGCATACTGACACCTCCAACAGGTTGTGTAATACTGACTAAGCCACCAATGGTTTGGGAGCCATGGGCTTCTTCAGTCACAGGAGCAGTTGGGATCACCGAAACAGCAGATCCAGCATTAGTCACTCTTACTTTGGCAGCATATTCTCCCAGCCTGCGTCGTCTTTTGTTCATTACCCTTTTTTGTCTGTACACCTGATATTTTTCAGGATCCTGTTTTAATTTCTTACGATATTCTTTCATACGTTCAGCATCAGTTGGGCGAGCCTCACCAGGATTGTAACGCTTTCTGGCAGGTACAAACATTTCCTCAGCCCCTGTTAATATTCGCACCAATTTAATCTCCATTTCCTTCATTTTTTCTTCATTGGCTTTTTGTTTCTCTAGAATTTGCTCTCTCTCTAGTTGTTTAGCATACTCATCTTCTGTCAACTCAGGCTTGACATCACTTTGCTTTGTTTCTGGCCAAAAATCATCTACTTTCAATGGAATAACAGTCAACTCTGCACTGTGTGAACCAACTTCGGAACCAATAGTACTTGTAACAACAACACGATAGCCAGCATCACTTATTTCAGCTAACATCTTCGCAACTATTTGTTTCATTTTCTTCTTGACACAAACTCGTCTAGTGTATTCAACTTTCATTTGCTCTTTTGACTTGTCCTGGCAAGATTGTTGAACTAGAGTTGCCTTTCTTAACTTCCCAGAAAGAGTTTCTGCCACTTCATCAATGTTTTCAAGAGACAACTGCTGCGTGTTGTGTGATACTACTGAGACAAAAGATTTGTGCAGAATGCACTTCTTGCCTCCATTTTTAGACACAACAGTAATACCTGGATCATTCACTTGATTTCTCTTTAACATCTCGGCCATTTCCAGTAACTTCTGATGGCGCTCTTGAGTTTTGACTCTGAGAGCTTTCCTATGTTCTTTTAACAATAGCTCTTTACCTTGCTGCCCATCTGGTACAGATTTCCAACTAATTCTTTTCTTTTTTATATTGGCATCCTGAGCTAACAAAAGCAATTGCTCATTAGAAAAACCAGATTCAATTAATAGAGCCTTAAGGCGCTGTTTCTTTTGCTTGCTTTTTTTCATTTTTAAAACTTCTTTAATTTTTTTGAGTTTCTCTTTATCAACAACTTCCAGAAACTTTTTTTTAGCTTGACGAATATCATCTTCAGTGGGACCTATTATATACCTAGAGGGATAAGGCATGAACTCATCTTGAATGGAAGGGAGGTCACACAGGGCGGCCAATTTGATGACCAATTGTTTCAGATCATGAACTGGATGTGAACAATTTGAAGAAGTCAACGGAACATTTGGTTCAGATACATTATTATCTATGGGGATTTTATTTTTAGTAACACTTTTGTTAGGTGTAGATTGTGAAGGCAGGCTATATGACAAATCCTTCTCCATTAGATTTTCACTGCTCAGTCCTTCACATGGTGTACCTGTAGAGATATCTACCACTTAATGTCAATATCCAAATAATAACATTGGATTCAACATTTACATACATCAATCAAGAGAATCATGTTTTTTTTTTGTTATTGTTGTCATTGTTAATGTATACTATTATTTTGAAACAAAGAACAAGTAACAATAGTATTTTTTAGTTTGCTTTGATTATGAATAAATAAAGTCAAAACATTTTTTCAAATGTTTAAAATATTGTAATAATTAATTAAGCATAAAATATTCATTTTGACCTTACAAAGACTGATTCTGCCTTGCTCATTAATACTATTGTCTAAATTAAAATAAAAATCCAGACATATCTAAAAGCAGAGTTGCCTGCAAGTATGCATATCTAAAAGCAGAGCTGCCTGCAAGTACGCATCTTGCGTATTTTGTACGCAAATGGACACGAAAATATGCGAGTGCAGTTCATCGTCTGAAAATATGCACCCCCCCCCCCTCAAAAAAACAATTTATTGCTAATCCTATATAGATAAGTGCATCAATGCCTGGAAATGAACTATTCTTAATTAATTTACCATGAGATAGATCTAGAATCTGATCTAAATAAAGCGGAGTTCCTTTCGATGTATTAGTTTATATGAATTCTTCAAACTGATTGGGAATTAATTGATTGATTAGTTCTTATTCATCTAGACTGGATCTAGAACTATATTTAGATCTAGAGATATTTTACGCTGCCAGGCACTTATAATAGAATTTGCGTAAATCTAGATTTAGAATTAAGATCCAAATGTTATTCTAGTCTAGATTCTAGATCTAGGCTAGATTTGACCATGTGTTTACTATGTCTTATATAACTTAATGCTGTGTTAGCATTGCTACATTTCATTATGTTACGTGCTGAAAGGAGTATATTTCTTTATATTTAGGAAAATACACATTTCCTTTTTAGCATGTAGGCATCTCTGCTAAAAGTTAATGATATCACAGTTTACTCAGTAACAAACAAACAAACAAAAAAAGTTTTCTCAGTAATGAACAAAAAAAAAAAGAATAAATTGTTTCTTAAGTACAAGTCTTTCAAAATGCAAATTGTTATTGTGGAAAAAAATGGGCTTTCTTTGCACTGATCAAAGAGCAATCATTTAAGAATGGAGAATAGAAGAGAAAAGAAAACTGTACAAATACAATGAAGCTAACTGATAGTCAAAGAAAGACACAAAAGAATGAAAACAACTGCAGCTTGGAAGAAACTATAGAATAGATAGAACTTTCAAATGTAGAATGAAACAAACAGCTTTGTAAATATCCTCTTAATTAATGCAGGCATAGTCTAAAAAAAATTATTAAAGTAATTAATTTAGGGACAAAGTCTAATCACAGTAATAAACTTGAGCACCAGGTAAAAAATATACTAGCGAGATACTAGAAAGAAGGGACACAAGCCATGATAATAAAAGAATCCCTCTTAATAATCTGATTTAAAATTCAATATACAGTACTAAAAGCATGAAATGAAACCAACTGCTTTTTACAAATTGACATAAAAGGTTGAATATTTTATGTACTCAGATTTTTGGTATAGACTCTATAAATGAATGAAAAAACAAATTAGAATAAATTTAGAAAACTGAATGGTAATAATTTTTATGATAGCCAAAATGTCACCAAGAAGACATAATTAGAATTTTATTTTTACCCTGAACTTAAAAACAACAAAATATTCTACTAAAACAAAGCATATAACAATAAAAGAAACTTCTTTAATTAGCCTGCAATAAAGCACCAATGATATCTTGTGGTGTAAAATGAAATTAAATTAATTTAATTAAATTTTCTATCCTTACATACAATTATAAAATTTGTATGAAATGCAATCTATTAAATTATGTAGAGACTCATATATATAATCTTTTAAATTTTTAATGTTTCATGCTTTTAAAATCAATTATAATTAAAGTAGAAATTTTTAAAATTGTTTCTTGAAAATGTGGAATTATTTAAAAATTGATAAACAGAACAAACACAAATTACCTATTGCATTTTTAGCATGAACATCATTTTTTTTTTAAATGGTATGTTTGCATTCTCAAATTATAATTTCATGGATTGCAAAGAGTTTAACAAAATATCTTTTTTAAATATCAATCAATGGTGTTATATGAAAGAAGCATTTCAAACAAATACAAATGCTAAACTTAAATCCAAATATCCGATAAACACTTTGAAAATAAATGAACTAATATCAAAATACTTTGTGATATGAAGGAGGGGTGCAAACTTATTGTAACTTGAGTCTTATTTTGAGCTTCAATATTGTCATTAGTGGACATTTCTTTTCTTGAGTTGCTAGAGGAATTTTGAATTTTTTCAACTGACATGTATAAATTGTTAGATTCAGCAACCATATCTGAAATACATTCTGTAGTGTTAAATAATGAAAATAGCTTGTCCCCACAAATGTATTACTTTCAAATAGAAAAATAAAACTATAACTAAAAGTAACATGATTAAATCAACCTTAAAAATATTTTTTTCAAACTCCAAAAAATTGTGTATAGGAAAATGCCGCTTCATTTTTAATGTTTAAAATTATTTTTTTCTCCAAATTTCAGTCGATTGTAAATATTGTTTATTTTAGAAAGGAACTACTTTGTCAGTAATACTTGTTTATTTAAAAAAAAAGAGTAATTATAAAAAAAAAATTCTCAATATAATAATGACTAACAATATAAAATTATTAAAAGCAGTTGAAGATTTGATGACAATCAAAAGACTACATATCATTTATATTTTTGTGGTAGTTATAAATTAAATCAAGAAAATCTTGTTCATGTCTTGCACTTGTTGACTGCCTTCTTGTGGCTGCCTCACCATGAGTACTAGCACATTCAGACAGACTATAGCAAGCTTTGACTCCAGCCTCATCTATTAAAACTTCTGACTCCACTTCTAGTAGTTCTGCTCTTTTACTATCTAGATGAGCACTGGGTTCAAGAGAATCTGTCAATTTTATATCCTCAGCTTTCAAAACCTTTTGATTATTTCTATAGTGTCGGAGTCGTTCAGCTGCTTTGGCTCTTAATTCTTTGAATTTTTCTGGATTATTATTTCGTAAGTTTTCTTGATACTTTTTAGCTCGTTCATTGTTATATTTTTTAAATCCTTCTGGATCTAACAATTTTTTCTTTCTTCTCCATTCTTTGTTTCTGCCAAAACGATACCATTCATCTCGAGAAAGTGGATCCATGTGTCTGAGACTTTTTGATGGTGGAAGAACAGATTTTAAATCAGCAAAAGGCATTTGCCTTATTTCATTATTACCTTTGCCTACAAGACTAGCAGGGAGTTTTCCTACCTTTCTCAAATAGGAAACCCTGTTTATTAGGCTTTTTTTCTCTAAAACATCTGGATCTTGATTAGATTGATTGAAGCGTCTCCGTTCTTTTGCTTGATCCTCTTTGGATAATTTTTTATAGTATTCATATCGATCAGGGTCTTCCTTCCTTAACTTCACAAGATAGCTGCCTCTATGCTTAGGTAATGGTTGTTGACGAATGCTATCCTGCAATACTGATTTTGAAAAATGAGAATCAATGCTAATTTCCTCAGACTGAGCATTCATTACAGCCCCTAGAGCAGCCACAGTTTCCTGATCATCATTACAAAGGATGTCTGAAGTCACATTACAACTCAAATGCTCCTTTGGAAGCAAAATCATTTTTTTAGATGCAGTCGCCTTTAAATAATTATTTTTTAGTGCAGGTTTAGAAGTACAGCTTTCTACTGTAGCAGTTGTGTCACATAAATTTGATGGTGTCCTTAGAATTATGTGTTTATCATTAGATTTCAAGCCCTGACTAAAATTTGTTTCTAAGCCTTGAATACAAGATTGAGATGAGCTGGAAGAAATGAGGGGGGTAGTAAATTTTACTGGCTTAATTGTTATGGCTACACCATATTTTTGAGCAAGATCAGAAAATACTTTTAGCATCTCTTTTCTATCTGGCAGTTTAGTTTTCGATTGGTTGTAGATGTTGTATCTTGCCAGATATTCTTTACAAGAAAAAGCAGCAGAAGATATTTTTCTCTGTGAAACCTTGAAAACTTTACAAGTGGGCTCTGTGTCCTTACCTGTGAGATACAATAGCAATATACACATCCTTTTTTATTCAGCTAAGTCCCCTACCCAGCTAATTAAGCACCAGCAAAAACATCAGATTTATAAGAATATCATATTTACTCAATAGTCCTGAATGCAACTTGTCTCAGGGAAATCTAGCTGTTAAAACAAAAACTTTTTTGTATGTTAATTTTTCAGCCTTTATAATTAGTTTGCTGTCTGTTTTAGTTTAGTAATAGACATTCCCAAGATGAAAGAAAATCATTTCACATGCTACGATTACAAAAAGTAATTAAATTTAGATAAATATGTATTAACAAAAAAATTGTCAATTTGTTGACTAAAACTAAAGGTACGTCCCATGAACTTTAAAATGTATTTGTTAATTGTGAATTAGAATTTTTTGGCTAACAAATAATGAATAGTGCATAGTTTATAAAAAAAAATTGTGACAAACAAGGACAAGACACTAAGAAAAACATAAATTGAGCCTTTTTTTTAAAACCATGATTATGTTAAGTGTAATTCAATAGTTAGAGTGTGTGATCAAAATCTTGCATTTAAAATTATATAATTTTAAAGATTGACAACAGTAACTATATCATTGCAATTTAAAAATTGAGCCTTTCATTCTATTTGACTCACTTTAGAATTATTTGTTTTTGTTCAACTAAAAAAGATTTAGAAATAGAAATAAGGTTTTGGTAAAAATAAATGTGAGAAAAAAAAAACTAGAAAGCTGCAAGCATCCATGTATATAATATTACTTTTATCTTTGGGTGACCATAATTTTATCTAATGAGGTTAGTCACTAGTTTTGAAATTGAAATACATGTATATTATTATGACAATTAACAAAAAAGGATTATAAAATTTAACCTTTAAAAGCTTGAAGCAAAGATGTGTAAACAATTATAAACAAAACTTTGTAAGGCAACACACAGCTACATCATGGTTAACTGTATCCTATTTTCTGTCTCTGTCCTCTGCTCTTCTTGTCTACAAATGATAAGCCTGCCCATTTCTACTTATTTTCTCAGTAATCCTAATACTGCCTACTTATTTATCAGCATGTGATGGAAATGTCAAATACCAAGTAAGAGGAAGCTTGCTTGTCTTGAAAAAGTTAATCATCACTTTCTGAATCCAGGTCTGTTCATCAGTTCATCATGGCTTCCCATACATCATATATATACATAGAAACATTCCTTTCTTCACCAATTTCACATCTACCTAATTTATATGATGAAAGAAAAGGTCTTTGTTTATTATCAGACAGTTGGAGAGTTTGAGGAATTTCCACAGTTTCAGTCACTGCTGCAGTGTTCTCTCCAGGTCATCTATGGTAAATCAGTGTTGCAATGATCAGTCAGCCATTAGGAACTGTAGTAGTTATGCACATGATGCTCCCCACATTGTGGTATTAAGGAAAAGTAAAGCGTTGCATCTGAAACTGTCTGTGGTGTCTAGCAGCACAATGCCAGACACCAATCAGATTTCTATTAATAGAGAAACTAGTAAATAAAAAACTTAGTTCAATTAGGATCTGAATGCTACCAATGTGAGGTTTCGTGATAAAATTTGAAAACAGAGAATCTCCAAATTAAGATTTTTATGGTTGCCATGAGACATTATGTCATCATAATTTGTACTTACACCTACCAAAAATTAAAGCTCACTTAGTGCAAAAAACAAAAATGTATTTAAAACAAAACTACTTACTCTGATTACTAGCTTTTCTTCTTTTCCTAGTAAGTATGGCTTGATTTCCATTGGATTCTACACACACACAAATTAATTAAAATATTTCAATAAATACTTTTATTTTAAAACTTAACTAATATAAGGGAAAGAAATGTGCATTATATCAAAGCTGTAAGATTTATTTCCCTTAATAGATATCAAAGTAAATTAATTAATTAAATGGTTTTTTTTTTTTATTAATTTATGTTTTCTTAGGGACAATGAATAATTGTGCAAAGTTTCAACTTGATCCAAAAATGGGAAGTGTGAGAAATCACATGTATAAAAATTGTACCAGACAGAGTGGCTTGATATAAGCTTGTAAAAAACAAGCTTTTCTAAATAGGTATTTTAAATAATTTTACACAGTCATTCCCATATTATAAAAACTTCAACTATGTATTCATTCTTTACTAGAAAAGTTATGCTTAATTTACGTTTTAAAACTATTTCACAATCTAACTTTTGTAAATAGTTATTTGAAAAAAAGAAACCAATTTTCATTCAATCTATTGTATGGTTGTTGCCTTATTTCTAGTGAGTTTGCCTAATTTTATTAAATAATTTTTATTGAGATTTCAATGGATACAATATAACATTAATGTTTTAAGATATTGTCTTTTTTTTTAATAACAAACAATGAGTCATATACCTTTTTATTTTAAAAAAAATCATAATTACAATTGTATGTTTGTTTCCCTCAATTAATCAACAATTGAAATAGTTTAATGCAGTGCATAATTATATCCTTATAAATATAAAGTATAATATATATTATAATAATGTAAGCAATCATCACATATTAGTATTATCATTACAGTAATAACTTTTTACTATAAAAATATTGACTCACCATCAAATGAACTACTAGGACCAGGAACTGAATATGACTCTGTTCTGTTTGCTTCACCTTCATAATCCACTGTTTAAAAAAAATAGTGAGTATATATTTTTAACACATTTTTTTTCACTCAAATTAGGGTTAAGGTTATTGTCTCTATGTATATTATATAACAAAGACATTGGTCAATTGGGCCATTAACATTTCACTTTCATGTCACTCGAGACAGAAATTGATGCTTCTGAACCAGTCTAAGAAATATAACCTGTATTCAGTGCTTTATTGTAAAGAAATAGGTGTCGGTACTCAGTGATGGATTGCCTAACTTTTAACTACTAATAAATTAATAATAAACTTAAAAATACAAGAAAAGTAATAATTTTTCCCCACATTGAAAAAGGTGCCGGTATGTCGTACCGGTGCGTACAGTCACAAAAAAGCACTGCCTGTATTTATTAAAATAAGTTTTTTTTTTAGTAAGAAATCTTCTAAAATAAAAACTATTTAAATAAAATAGTTGTAAATGACATTTTTGCTTGAATGAAACCAATGCATTTATTTTTACTGAGCAAGAGGTATTTTTTTTTATTTTTACCTGGAGAAGCAGGAAGCACCATGCAATCATTGGAGTCTTCTCCTCCTTCCAATTTAACTACCATCTGATTAGGTTCATTACAATGTTTGTCTACTGACACTGAATAATTCTGATGGCTATTTTCTCTTTGTAATGCTGTAGACTCAGGTTGGTTTTCTAGCTCATGCATATTTTTCATTTGTTTCAGGCGCCTCTGACTATCAGTAGGAATTTCTGAAAATATTACATCTTGTTCAAGTTCTGCAGGATTAGCTTTTTTATGTGTCTGTTTGGTGGGACGGCAGGAATGATAACTATTACTAAGGAATGTTGTGGATGAATCCTCTCCTTCTTTAGAGACCTGTTCATCTACTATGTAATCAAATTTGTAAATGTGATCTATTTTTACATTGATATGTCCAACCAGTTCAATACTTTCATTGAATTCCACTTGACCATTGCAGAGAATCTGAAGAGATCTCACTAAAGATGAAATAAACTTAGTAGCTGCTGGGTTTAGTTCTTGTTCTGGCATTTTCTGAAGAATACAAATTAAAGTATACATATAAATAATGAAAAATCAGAAAGCAAATTACTTAAAGAACTATTCCAGTGATAGAATTATAAATAATATTTTGATTTCTTTTTTTTTTAACTCAGGAGCATTTCAAACCTTTTGATGTTGGTGCTAGTTATCAAATGTTAACTAATCTTTTTTTAAGGGAGCAATAAAAAAAGAATAATTAGGACTGTAAACTCTTTTGTTTCTGTGGCCAAGTTTATGAAAGTCATATGGTATACAGACCCAACAACTTTTTATTTCACAACAAATGTCAGGTTTCCATAATAGCTTACTGTCTGTGACACTGCTGATCCAAAACTGCATCAGCACTTGCTATTGCTTTGGATACATTAGCTGCATGGAAAGGGAAGAACTACAGTGTGGACAACATAATTCCAACCATAGCTGATGCCTATGAGATGATATAACTGAAGGAGGCCATAGACTACCCACTCTCACACCTAAACAACACATCATTCATTTATTGTAATGATATGTTTAATCAACAACCAATAAAATTCTTTTTTTTTGCTAGGATGACTGATAAGTCACCAAGTGGCAATAATATTCATCATTTTCTCATTCAAATGAGGAATACAATATCTTTAGTGTATTAAGTATGTATCAAAATGTATCATCTTGTAATAATCATTTGTATTACTTATTACAGTAAGTAGCAGTACTGTTTTGGTTAGTTTTTAATTGATTGAAGATCAAACGGCTACATCTAGATCTACTTTACTAGACACACTTTAGATCTAGATTCTACTTTTAGATATAATATCTAATCAGACAATCTAGATCTAGTCTTTTAACTTTTATATAATAGATTAGAGCTTAATCTAGATCTACTATGTAGAGTAGATCTAGACCTAGATTCTTGACTCTATATCTAGATCTATGGTAATTTTCATCTTCCGAACAAGCTAAGCACTGTCGCCACAATGTTTACATTTGAAAGTTTATAGATCTGTAATGATTAATCCTAGGAAAAAACCTGCAAACTCGTCATCCATTTGTCAATAAAAATAGTTGTTTTGTTTCATTGCGCATGGTTACAATAAAATATTAAAATATTATATCAAAGAGGGTCAGGTGTCCTGTGCTGATATTAACAACTTTCCTCTCCTTGTAACTTAGGGAACACTCTAAATATGCTAACGAACACTTCGTTGTTATTGTATTTAAAAATGTTATTATCCTCAATTTTCTATTTTTAAAATCAATTTAATTTTACACCAACTCAAGACAGACGGGTCAGTGTTACTTTACTAGCTCTCAATAACTAAATAACTGATGCAACAACCAGGCCATAGACCTCAGACTCTAACTGAATATGAATATGCTATATTAGGCTCTAATAGACTTGTCACATGCCAGCTGAACAATTGAAATGATCCCCATCATTAGCACTATCTTTACGTTCATAAGTACCCACATGTAGCAATAGCCCCTTTCTTTTTACCCATTCACCACATCACACTTGTCAGAAAATGTTACAAAATAATCAAACAAATTTTTATTTCCTAGCCTTCAGTTACTGGTACATAGGGTAAAGCATGAGGATCAATCAGTCGCGACGTGTCTAGGCTCTCGATCGGCTTACCTTATTATTACTAAAACTTCTTTATTTGAAAGTTTACAAAAGAACTTCTATATTGCTACTGCGCATACACCTTTTCTTTTCACTTCTGAAATATGTTGCTTTCATCATGATGAGGTCAAACTTGAGGTGTGGAATTTTTTACCTTCCGTAATAAAGGACAAGGATCATATGTACAGGGCTATTTTTAAGTCTAATGACTTGTCAACTTAAAGAGACTTGTACATTTGGCATTTTGGCACATAAGGACAGAGGTTCTCTAGCTTTTTCATCATTAAAGCTTGTTTTCAGATTTAAAACAGTTTATGCAAGCAACATAAATTATAAATCAATTGTCTGCTTCACTTGAAATTTGTCAAGCAGGAATGTCTAGCTTTAGCTTTAAGTCAATCAGTTCCAGCTCTGCATGGGCACTTGATACAGCAGATGGATTTTTGAAACGACGAACATTGTTCAATCTGAACATGATCATCATCTCTTGGTCCAGACTGTACACATTGCACCCAGGGGATCAGGGGGCCACAGTTTGAGAAACACTGCATAAGGAAACACATGTGTTATACAAAATATGCTGTGCATTGAGTCTGAAGCTATTTACAGTGATGGGAACAGACTTTGAAAAAATTTTAGGAAATTTTGCACACCCCCGTTTTTTTAACTGGCCTGTCGCTGCAACTTAAAAAAAGATGTTGCTATTTTTATTTAATTATAGTTTTGGAAATACTTCAAAAGTATGAGCTACACTTCTGTTTGTTTCACTGATATTCAATTTTGATTAAATTTTGTATATGAAGCCCACCAAAGAATGCTTTGAAAAGAGAAAGCTGCTGAATCTCTGCTGAGTTCTTAAGCAAGGCAAGCAAGAACAACCAGATGAGGAGCAATGCTTAGAGGAAAAGAATGTTTAGCAATAAAACTGCATATATTGAGGCTTTCTAATGTGACTCTTTTTCATGCTGATACAAGTTGTTTACGAAAAGTGGATCTCTACTACACTGCCACTGGGCTTTTAAAGCATTAGTTTGTTGCACCTTAACCCCCCCCCCCATATGCTTATAATTTTTTCATATTACTCTTTTCCCCTTTCCCCACTTCTCACTGCCAGCTTACCTGGCGTGATGACCTGCAGTAGACATGGTCTCTAGCTTCAAATTAGCAGCCCGCACTTTTTAAATTTCATTCATAAATTATATATTATATTCTAGATACCTCGATCTAGGTCATGTTTATTCATTGAAAAAGTCATAGATTTATTAATCCCAATAATATTTCTTATTGCTATTTTGCCGTGTCCAAGGAAGGAGAATGAGTTAAATTCATTATTATTCGTTTGGACATCTCCTTTTAAATTTTCTTTAACAGCTAACAGTACAAATGTGATTGAAATGTCTTTCTAAAGATGAGTGGAAGCTTATTTCGATATGCCCATCAGCCTACGATCAAACAGGCTCATAATATAGCCCTCATCCCTTATATGGGTGTGAATTGCAGGGGAGGTTAAAACAATAGCTTTACATTAGTTTACATACATTATGATACATGGTTACCCAGAATCTAAGAAACTGCCATCTGTTTTGGAAAAACGGAACAAAAGTACCAGAACTTATCTAAAATTGGACATGCACAGTCCTGAAATGTTTATTTTTGCTCCAAACATAAAAACAAATGAATTACAAACAAAAAAAAACGACCCATTCAGCGAAGGACAATATGATGGGGTGTCCCAAATATAAGACATAATAATAATAATAAGACATAATACTCTAGAATGCACTTTGAGCCCAATTAAAAGCAGTCTTTAGCTAGGCGAAAAAACCCGGAAGTGCGGAAGTAAAAAACGACGGATAATTTTGAGAATGCATTTTTGATGTTTTTTCACACAGGCTGCACTTGGAAATTTATTTGACTCTTTAATGAAATGTGAGAGGTTTTAAAGTTGTGTTATCGATTACTTTAGACAATGGCCTATTTATTGCTCAATTACAATTTTTTATAAAGTTAATTGTATTTTTTAAATTTATTATCAAAAATACAACTTTTGTTTTTACCAATAGAGTCCAGGAAAATGATCAAACATTAATATTTTTTTTCACACTAGATATCATGCCCTGCTATAATTCTACCAAGTTTTATTGCCATATCTTATGCGCATCATACCGAAAAGTTGAAAATATGGTTAGCATTGTTGGCTATGGGATTTACAGTTTTTGGATAAAGTTTGATTTCTTAAGAGACATAAAACCGCTTCAGGACAAATAAGGCCTAGTATTCTGCATATATTCAAATAGTTTTTGTGTACTAAAAATGTGAGCATGAGTCTAATAATACTTTTGAAAACAAATTGTTTCAGACGATTTTGATCCCATTTAAAAAAATTTTTTTTTTTTTTCTGCCATCACAACACCGCCATTTTATCCACACCTCTCTGTCGCCTCTGACATTTCTTCAATAAAATTTGTTTATTTCATTCAATATTTACAATCTAAACAAGTAAAGTTCATAAATATAAATGAAATCAGCTTTGTGAGCTAGAAATTTCCTACTAATACTATAATAAAGTGCGAAGTTCAATCAGACCCGATTTGTATAGAGGTTCGATCGGTTCACTTTTTATTGCTAAAACTTTTTTATTTGGATGTTTACCAAATTACTACTATTCCTATATTGCTACTGCGCATGCACCTTTTTTCTTCACTTCCGACAAAACTATTTCCTTTTCCTTGTTAAGGCTAAGTTCATGATGAAGTCAAACTCAAGAGGTTTGGAATTATTATTTTTTACTACCCTGTAGTGAATGGGTCATGGGCTTTATGGCTATTTTTAAGTCTGATGGCTCAATAGCTCATAGAGACTATTTGAAGTTGTGGAGCATGGGAAAGGTGGCAGTAGATGGTGTTCTTGCGCTGGAGTAAAAATCTGATCTGATCTGTGATCAAGCCTTCCATCAGCCCGATCGAGCTTAGTAACTGGGGGAGAAATCCGATCCAGGAAAAGTATGCTTGGCGATACCCACCCTACACCTCTTTGACCCCATATTTAATTTTAACTAAGCCTAGTGAAACATTAAATCAGATCTAGTTTTATGGGCAAAAGGACAACGAACTCAAAAATACCATCAGTTTTTTTCATAGTCTTAGGTCGGACAGTTACGGTGCTATAATTAAAATCCAAATGTGAAAATTGCTGCCAGCAGGCTTAATGAAAGTTAAAGGGAAACTCCGATGGTTTTGACAATTTTTGATATAATATGTGTTTTGATTTATAGATAATGAATATATTTTTTTTTTTTTTATTTGCAAGAATAACTTAGTAATTGATGTTTTTGTGACATAATTTATCTGCGCATCCAAAACGGTCAGATTTTCACTGAAATTCTGTGTGATGTCATGAGTGTGCACTCAAATCCTATAGATAGGGAGGCGAAAACAAACATCTTAGATAAAAAAAAATTTCTTTAGTACATCATTAAAATACTTTAAAAGAAATTTCTTATGGTGTATAAATTATGACTATGTTTGACAGTAAGAAAGTTATGATTTTTTGTGCCGTTTTGACCTAACATTGGTTGACATGGAAAAAGTGATGAGAGAGCTTTTCACTAGCTCAGCCGGCGAGACACACCCCAAACTCAAAAATTTAAAAAGTTGGAATTGAGTTTCGTAGACAATAGATCTACTTATTAAATAAGAAATTTAATAGTAGATCTAGTATTCGTAGTAAATTTCTAGCTCACAAATCTGATTTCATTTATATTTATGAACTTCAGTTGTTTAAAATGTCTCAGTAGTATCATTAACTGAATTCTTTGGCCTGGAAATCCAATGTATTGTTGGTACTGCACCTGGTATTAACTTTAATTTTTTTCAAATCCCATTTCCACAGCAATGAAGTTGCTGAAACAGCTTCTCTCAAAATGGTTTGAGCATAAACAGGAATTAGCTAATGCCTTTGTAAAATATTTGCACTTCAGGCGAATAAATTTTTCTCATTTTCCCTTTAAAACTTCATCTCTTGGAAACAAATGAAAAGAGACACTAATTTCTGTGTCAGCATACTTGCTGATTTTATCTTTGTGATTGGAACTACTGCAACAAACTGAAGAACAGTATTTCATTTTCTTCAAGTAGAAATAGAGGTTTCAATCTAGAATATTATTTATAAACAATGACCGATTATAAATCAACGTGGAGACTAGATCTAGCTGTAAAGCGTAACAATAAATGCGATAGATCTAGATAGTTTATCAGTTATATAGGTCTAGATCTAAATTTAGCCACCGCAGTTGTGACGTCACGTCTTTTAAAACTATAAACATCTCGCAGAACCCCGTTTTTTTTTAGATGTGAAGAATTTTGTCTAATTTATTAAATATCAAGTTTTCTGAGCATTTAAATAAAAAATGATATAATGTTTACTATTACAACTTTTTATGTAGAATTTAAATATGTTGATTTGTGATTTGTGATTTTGGGCACATCGGCACAATTTAGGCCATGTCGTGCCTGCAGTCCCTCAAGGGCCACTCTCCCTCCACACAACAAAGGTCAAATTCTATACCGTCAAATAATTAAAATCAAGGTCTATTTACAATTAAAATAGTAGAGGTAGTAAAAATTTAATAATTTGGTAAAAATATAATGTAAAAAGTACAGAGTTTAGAAATCAGATCTTCGTAGACAATCCCACTTCCCGGATAAAGCCCAGTACCTTCCCAGGGTCGACATTATTGAGTAGTGTTTTTAAATTAGTGGCTCTAAAATATTTTCCCCTGACATCCTGGTATCTGGGGCAGTCAATGAGGATATGTTCCACGGTGAGGCGAGAGTCACAATACTCACAAAGTGGGGGCTCTTCTTTCTTCAGCACAAAAGAGTGCGTGATGTAGGTGTGGCCAATCCTAAGTCTAGACATGGTCGTGCTACCACGCCTTGTCAGACCCTTAGATGTGGACCGCCACCTGACATCCGCCACAATCTGCCTGAGTTTATTGTGAGTCTCAGCCTCCCATCGATCCTGCCACTCTTGGTAGATGGCAGTGGCAATACTTTGTCTCAGGTCTGAGCAGGGAATTTGAGTTCCTGATACCGCATGATTTAGGGCTCTCTTTGCTTCTCTGTCTGCGGCTTCGTTTCCCTCAATGCCCACATGAGAAGGGACCCAGATGAAGGTGACATCCGTATGGTCGGCTGTTATTTGGTCCAACAGCTTCAGGCTCTTATGTACCAGTGGAATGTCAGTCTTCATCCGCCCCAAAGCTTGCAATGCAGATTTGGAGTCGGAGCAGATTATAAATTTCCTCCTTTCTGATGCTTTGACGGCCATAAGTGCAAGCGATATTGCATGCAATTCGGCCGTAAAGATGGAGCAGCCATCGGGGAGTCTACGGGAGATTGTTTTGTTCCGAAAGGAGCAGGCACACGCGACCTTTCCATCCATTTTGGATCCGTCTGTGTAGATGGTGCCACAATCTCCGTAGCTCTCTTGCAGTTCCCTAAAGTGGACTTGTAGTATGCTTGGGTCTGTATTTTCTTTTTTGAAATTAAGGAGGGATAAATTTAATTTGGGTTTATTCATTAGCCAAGGAGGATTCTGAGGGGTTTCTATTTTAGAGATTTGGTTAATGGGTGGGGTTAAATTTTGGATGGGTTCTCTCATTCGAAGGCCTAACGGCTGTATGACGTTAGGCCTTCGATTGTATAATTCTACCTCTGTGGGGTTAAATATGGAATCGAAAGCAGGGTTCGTAGGGTTGGATTTTAGCTTGACTATATACTGCATTGCAAGCTTTTTCATTCTTATATCCATGGGGAGTTCTCCAGCCTCCAGCCGAGACAGAGACGCAGGGCAGCATTTTGTATTGGTTCCAGTATTTTTAGGTACGACTTCCTTGCTGCTCCATATATTATGGATCCGTAGTCTAGCTTGGATCGAATTAGACTCCGATATAGCAGCAGCAAAGTATCTCTGTCAGCTCCCCAGTCCGTATGGCTGAGCACTCTAAGTATGTTTAATGACTTTTGGCATTTTCTCTTAAGTTCCTTAATGTGGGGGAGAAAATTAAATTTGGAATCTAGAGTGAGGCCTAAAAATTTTGTAGTTTTCACGACAGGGATCTTCTTTTTGTGTATAAATAGTTCAGGGTCTGGGTGGAGTCCCCTTAAATTACAAAAATGCATACTAACTGTTTTGGAGTCCGAAAATTTAAAACCATTATCGTTTGCCCAATTTTGAATTTTGTTTAAGCATAACTGTAATTTTCTTTCTAGGGTGTTCATGTTTTTCCCATAAGTAAAAATGACAAAGTCATCAACATACAAAGAGCACTCTATGCCAGGGGGACAGAGCATTTATGATGCTATTTATTTTTATGTTGAACAGGGTAACTGACAGAATGCTGCCCTGGGGTACACCCATTTCCTGGTCATGAGTGTCAGAAGTGGTGTTGCCCACTCGAACCTGAAATTTTCGGTCTTTCAGGAATTCCCCCACAAAACGGGGGAGATGTCCCTTAAGCCCCATAAGCTCCAGATCACGTAGAATGCCATGTTTCCAGGTTGTGTCATAGGCCTTTTCTATATCGAAGAATACAGCTACTAGATGTTCTCTTCTGAGTAATGCATTTCTGATACAAGCTTCCAGCCTTACCAGGTGGTCAGTTGTTGTCCGCCCTTGCCGGAATCCGCACTGGTAGTTAGAGATCACTTTGTTCCTCTCCAGGTACCAGACCAGCCTACTGTTAATCATTCTTTCCATGGTTTTGCAGATGCAGCTTGTTAGTGCTATTGGTCGATAGTTAGCTGGGTCAGAGCCGTCTCTTCCCGGTTTAGGTATCGGTATAACTGTGGCTTTCCTCCAGCTGTTTGGGAAAGCGCCTGTTTGCCACACACAGTTATAGACCCCTAGCAGGACTGCCAATGAGGGTTCGGGAAGGTGCTTGAGGAACTGGTAATGGATTTCATCTTCTCCAGGCGCTGTGTCATGTGACTTGTCTAGCGATTCCCTCAGTTCCTCAAGCGAGAACGGTTTGTTGTAGTCTTCATTGTTTTCTGACCTGAAATCAATGGAGTGTCTTTCCTCCCTGGTTTTGACTTTTTGAAACTCTGGCGTGTAATGTGCAGTGGATGACTTTTCTGCTATTGAGGATGCAAGGCAGTCAGCTATTTCTCTGGGGGACGTGACAGTTCGTCCTTGGTTTTTCAGATGCCCTATTGCATTTGATTCTTTCCCTTTGATTCGCCTTACTGCCTTCCAGACCGCTCTAGCAGAAGTTTTGGCATCCAGACTGCCGACAAAACTTCTCCAGGAATTCCTTTTGGCTGACCGTATGGTTTGTCTAGCCTTTGCTCTAGCTATTCTGAATAGCTTTAGGTTTTCCTGGGATGGATTTTTTATAAATGCAGCCAGTCGTTTTTTCCTATCGCCAATAGCACCTTTGCAGGCTGTATCAAACCATGGTTTGCTAGGCCGTTTTGGATTTGCGGAGGTTAGGGGGACAACTTTCCTGGCTATACTAAGTAGCTTGCTAGCAAAGGTATCAGCTGGGTTCTGCTCATCGAGGATATTTTCTGTAATATCCTCTGAGCATCTTTTTTGGAATTCTTCCCAATCGGCCTTATTCAGTTTCCACCGCTGAGGTCGTCCCAATGAGGGGAGATTGTTAGCAATGATGATTGGGAAGTGGTCACTTCCCCGTAGATCATTGCTAACTGACCATTTAAAGTCGTCCAGAAGTCCAGGGACGCATACGGTGAGGTCAATGCATGTGAGAGATCCAGTTCCTGGGTGCAAGTAGGTCGGTGATGCATCATTAAGTATGCATAAATCATGTTGGAGGAAGATATCCTCCAGCATACGGCCTCTTGTGTCGGTATTGTTGGAGCCCCAAATGG